>OMLC01042703.1:0-19917 GCA_900302585.1 Regalecus glesne | reverse complement strand
ACGTGAACCTGGTGTGCTCAGGCTCAGAAGAAGACCACATTGTCTTTCTCAGTTATGTCACCACGGATGAACAGATGACAGGCACGGATGAAAACGGGGGAGAAAGAGGGGGAGGGAGAGAGGGTCAGCACATGAAAAGGGAGGGATGGTGGGAGGGAGGGGGTAAGCGAGTTGGAATGGAGGAGAGAGCGAGAGAGAGAAAGAGCAGGAGGAGCCAATGAGAGGTCCTGCGGAGCAAAGTGAAATCTCTGTTAGATTGACAGCTGGCCACCGTGCGCACTTCTCCCCAGCTGGCTACCTCACTCTGCTCCTTCATCTCCTGGCTCTTCCTTTTGGACTCCCTTGAGCTTCATCAGTCTCCACTGAGGAAACCAGGAGGATCGTTCAGGTGGGATGCTTACTTGGTGTTTCTGAGGCATTAGGACGAGAGACAGGGTAACAGCCATAATTTGATTTTCTTAATCTGCGGTTAACTTTTTGTCCACGTGAATGTGAGAAGAGTGGATGTTGAACTTCCTCCTACCTTGCTGAGCACCTCCATAGACAGCACGGTAAATGAAGGACAACTTTTCCAGTCAATATTGATCGATCTCTTATCAGTAACAACTAGCTGCTCTTCTTCATCCATAAGCTTGTCAATTGATGGATCTGTCACCATTCAGTGTGTTCAGCTGAGGGTATAGATTAGATTTTAGGACATTGTGTCCTCTCCTGTACTTGCGACTGTGGTGCAACCCACAGACACAGGGGTTGGGTGTTGGGATTTGGTGTCTCCCATGATGCCTTTGTTGGATGCATCAGAGTACAATAAGGATTATGACCCTAACATTGCGTTCACTTCATTTGGCAGCAACAAAACCAGCAGCTCATAAAGAGGGGGAGGGGGCTCTGGACACAGGATGGGGATGGGTAGTCTCGATGGGGGGGTGAGTAAGCAAGTCGCCAACATGAGAATTTTTTTTCAAGAAAATGTACAAACTCAAAACAGGTTCGGTGTAGCCAGAACCTCGCTGAATGGAGGGATGGTTAAAATCTGACAAATGCAGCTCACCACCTTGACCGCCTTGTCCCTGGGCTGTCTTCTGTCTGTCTGTGTTGCCGTCCTTTGCCTGTCCCCGTGGGGGACCAGACGGCTGCCCTTTGTGGGGCGACCATAAGTAGGGCTATGTGATGGCTGACTTGCCACATCCGCCATGTTGTATTACAGACCTTGTTGTGTGTGTGTTTCTGGCCAGGAAGTGAAACACATTTGATTCTCAATGCCAATCAGACTAATCTGGGCAACATTTGCCAAAGAGAGGCACGTCGAATCTGTACCTACTACTTCGCTGCATTGCTATGGTCATGAATTGACGGTCAAACGGAGACCATAGGACGTGAAGCCCAAGGCTCACCTGATTGGTCGTGGCAGTGTTGTTTGATCGCTAGAAACAGTCATTCAGGGCGTCAGTCGCCATGATGGTTTCTGGGTAAGGTGTTGTGAGGCTTTCCAGGCTGGTTTATACCAGGACACATCACAATTCTACCCTGTGGGGAGAGAGGAACAGTGCTCTCTCTCTGTTATGTAAGCACCACATCACCAGTGCCACAGTGAAATACAGAAGCTGCTGTACCGCTGCACTGACCTGAGAGCCTGGACAAGAGCAGAGTGTCCCTCTGGAGCAAGGATGCCCAGAAATAAACCTCATAATCCTCTAAAACATCATGGCCGGACCTACTTGTCGCCTGGAGGAACATGCCAGTGCAGTAGCATGGCGGCCCGCTGGCAAGGCTGCACAGGGCATTTATCTATTTATCCATCCGTCCACCTCTGTTTTCATTTTGCACCAGTCTAGCTGCTGCCACAGCATGAACAATGTTGGCTGGAGCTGAAATCGATGTCCTCTGGCACAACCTGTGTCACAGGACAGCACAGAAGGGACCATGACCTTTGCGTGGGGAAGGGATTGTTCTCCCAAGGTCATCCAATCCGGCGAATGTAGCCTGTTAAAACAGTAAACAACCCCAAGTTGTCAAAACACCACATCTGTGCTGCAGGCAATGGTGCTTAGACATGTGACTTTTATGGGTTGTTTGCACTGTGCAGAAGCTAGATTGACAGAGGAGTCATAGACCTAAGTTTCCATACCTTGTCCTGCTTGTCCTTGTCTCATCTTCTTCACATTAACCCTCCTATACTGGAGCTCCTGGGATGTAGCACATCAAAGAGCAGAGCTCGATGATTTATCACTGCTCCTCTCATGGTGGAGAGGTGCAGTATGGGCAGACTGCAAAGTGAAGAGTTTGATAAAGATGATGATGATGATGATTTTCTCATGGAGCTGTAGCTCATAAGGACAACATCACTTGTTTGGTACAAAGCAATTAATGAAGGAATTTGATGGAATGATTTTCAAAGTTATTGAAATTTGAACAAGAATCTTTATACATTTATCACTCTACATAGATACATACAATGGCATTTATTCTCTGCATTTAACCCATCCTATTGTATACAAGCAGTGGAGGCTGTGGTAGCTCAGTGGTAGAGCTTGCACTTTGGGAACCGATGAGCCAGATGTTGCAGGTTCCAACCCATCCTGGGGAGTCAAGAAAGGGTATCCAGCCTTAATCCCCAAGCTCCATCTAAATCCGTGTCTACCCAAACATCACAGGGACTAATCGTGATGTAAAAACGGGCCTCTCTATTGTATAGGAAGACTGAGCAGCCCCAGCATCCTGGGACCAACTCGACTTTTCTTTTCTATTCCCTTGATGGAATTCCCTCCCTTCATTAGGTTTACTTAGCCTTGCAAGTTTATCAAACCTCTCTGATCCCGACGGTGCACAGGCTAGAGCCGCCCTGTCTATTTAGGATGAAGAACCAGATAAACAGTCACACTTGCGTCTTTGTATTTCTTTATGCTTAATCTCCGATTGTGGTTTGTCAGAACCAACAGTTTTAAGCAATTATTCACAGTAACAAAACGTCCAATAATCGTTTAATGAATCTATTTAAGTGGCACTGTGCTGCAGGCCATGGAGTGGTTCTTACAGCCATGCACACTGCAGTCAGTCTGGCGGTATGACCACATACCTCCGTCATGCTGTGCTCATTAGAAGATGGTGAGGCCCTTGAGGCTGAGACACACTTGGTAAATCAGCCTCTGCTCTACACGATGTCCTGAGCAAGTTAGATCTATTGCTCGCTTATGCACACAAACACACACACGCCCAGATGTGGATTGCACTTTGTAATAAAAAGGATGATATATAATGCAAATTGCTTTGGCAGGAATAAAATTTTCATTCGATCCAAACTGCAGTGATGGAGAGGTTGATAAATAGTTAAGTAATGCTCAGGCCAGTGGCTTACTCAGCAAACCAACAGCTGCTTAAGCCTGGAGGCGTTGTGAGCTCTTTTATTAGCAGACAGCTTGGGGGAGGGATGCCATAACCTTCATAGATGTATTGAATGCCATCTAAAGAAGCTCCAGTTCTAATCACACACACACACACACCATGAAGCATTCTGTACACATGGTCACAGATCTTCAATGGGAGCAGTCTGGGTTTGGGTTGGTCGGTGTATCAATGACATGATACCGATATCAATATCAATGACATGATATTGATATATTGACAACATATCAATGTGTACATGTGGCTGCCAGAAAACTCCTGGTAGGACTTAACATCAGTCTTTCTCAGAAGCAGCTTCTTCCTTTTTGGCTGGTCTCTTGATCCCTTCTCTGAGAAATGCCAGATTTGTCAGTTTGGTAGGACAGTCCCTCCTCGGTGGTCCGTGGGTTATGCTTTATTTTGCCAGGAGGAGTTTGTTCTCTGCAATGAACCCATCCTAGTGTGTGCTCAATAATCCTGGTAAGAACATCACAAATAGCGTTGAATGAGTTCATCTGGGTGCAGCGTTGAATGAAAGAAACGTCTCATCTCTCATACAGGAGACATCTTCAGTCTGAGCTGACTACAGGCGTACCTGCCCTAGATCCACAATACGGTTGTTGATCTAGGAAATGTGTCTCTTTAAGACCCAACATGTCAGCAACTGGTGGCTGTACCACTGGAATACCTCTCGTAGTTTCATGTACGTGTTACAACTACAGGCTCGTTTTAAGCACGAGCTTCCACTTGGTTGCAGTGTCTTCTCCTACAGGGACACGCCATTATTTAATTCCAATAGGGTGGTAAAACGGAGGGGAATAGTCATAGTGTACGTTATAGTCTTTTAAGGGAGGGGCGGTTTTCCTCCTTTGGCAGGAATGTGTATGTTGTGAGTGTTGCTTTGTCTCGGGGCTAGGGTGGAGAACTGTGGATCATGACTGACGGCCTAACAGCACCTTAAGGTACAGTGCCAGTACAGCAACGTGCCATATGAGTGTCTGAGGACGACCACGGAACCTATAGATAGAAGAACTCTATAGATAGAGGGAAAAGCTGCAGGACTCTGGTTAGCATACGACAAGACTCCACGTTTTCCCAGGTATGTTCCGTGTCATTGGGCTGCTTCTGATTTATACGGTCATCACCTTTTCATTGGCTTTCATTGGATGAGGGATGCTGTAAAAGCAGGTTCACATTATGATGCGTGTGTGTATTATCACTCAGAGTACCATTAACTGTGGTTAGATGGCAATATTAGTGTATTGAGATTGGTGACCTTGTGGTTAGGGCCGGGCAGTATTTCAGGGTTGCTCATTGTTTTTCGGTGGTTATCATATTGGGAAGAAATATGGATCTTATTAGATTGTGATGCATAATCTTACCCAAATCAATAATGAAAGATCTTAACTAAAACTTGTTAAAAAGTGAGGTCTGAAATATCCGAGTGATATCTTACAACTAGTTTTGGTTGAATGTTGATCAAAGGATCGGTGGTTTGATCCCCGGCCCCTACGGAGGGCATGTCAGGGTGTCCTTGAGCAGGAGACAGAACCCCTAACTACTCAAACCCTGAGATGGAGTAGTAACCATGTTCAGGGTGTCTCCCTGCCTTTCGTCCGTTAAGAGCTGGGATATGCTCCAGCATGACCTGATTTTGGATAAGCGGTCGACGATGGATGGATTATACTTTACATAACCACACAGTTCAATGTGATGAACTTCAGTCTGCTTCTTAAAAAGAGTGTTTTCACATATATGGGCACATATGATAACAACCTATCCTACTGTATAGGAGCCGTAAGTGAGCAGCGGCAGTGCTCGGGGAGCAGTTGGGGGGTTCAGTGTTTTGCTCAAGGACACTTGGGCACGATTTCTGCAGGGACCAGGGTTCAAACCAACAATCCTCCGATTACTGAACAACGGCCCTGCCTCCTGAGCATTGCCTACCCAGCTGCTCAGCACTGTTCATGACACCGAGGTTTGCTCCACTGTCGCGTGTCACCATTAGTCCCCATATCATGGGGGGGGCAGCTAGACAGAGCATGGCGGGATTAAGACCAGATCCCCTTCCTGATGCCAGGTGGCCAACTCAAACCTAGGTTCCCTCACTCCTCCTCTCCTGACGCACTCTACCGCTGAGCTACCACAAACCCGTAAATTCCTAAATTCACCTGAGATAAAAGTGTCCAAACGGCGTTTATCATGTTGCAGTGACTCGTTAGCCTAGCTTAAGCGCTGCACTGTGATTAACATCAGGACCCAGAGCTGTGTTCCTCTACGACCAGGAACCACTTTCCTCTTCTCATAGAATCTCATTACACAACTGTCAACAGCTTGGAACACCAAGTAATTTGCCTGCTAAAGCTAACTTCCACATTTAATTCCCTCTCTACTCTCCTATTTCCATCAGGTGGCTTTTTGCTTGTCCTTATAAATAATAATAAAAAAATTGCCAGATTATTAATGACTGATTATTAATGACTGAGAGGCTAAGAGATGAGGAGGGATCAACGTGTCACGAGGATCCATTTTTAGTGCATCTGAACTGAGTCATAAACCAACTCCAGTGGCTTCCTCTCCACATGGCTGTCCTGTTTAATCGCTGACCAGGCTGGAGCATGAGATTTAAAAAAAAATGCACATAAACTGGTTCTGCAACACGCAAATCAGCTTAGGGGAGAAAGTAAATGCCGAGTAGAGATGGGCCACGCAGATTTAATCCCCTGGCTGCCCGTCTGTCTCTGGGATGCAGTAAATGACCTCTAAGGAGAAACATCCATCCATCCATCCATCCATCCATTTGTCATCCATCCATCATCAAATGCTTATCCGCAGTCGGGTCGCGGAGTCATGCTGGAGTCTATCCCAGTGCTCATTGGGTGAGACAGGTCACCCAATGAGTGGTTCAGTGTCTCGGTCAAGGACACCTTCACATGCTTTCTGCAGAGATCCCTGCTAATCAAGGATCATTTCAGTTCCGCTCAGATAGGTGCTCTGGTATGTAAGAGTTCAACAGATGGAGCCTGACACGCACAGCAGAGATGCATTGTGGGAGGAAGATCAGGCCGATTTGTGAGCGTAACATGGCAATGTGTCATCTTGTTTGCAAGACAGGCGTGGCCGAGTTGAGCCCGGGTTACCTATTGTTGCTTTAGAGCTGTTCTCTGCTGTCAGATGTTTCATCAGTCCTCCACCCACAGCTCCTCATCCTCTCCCTTGAGACACGTCCCTGCCCGTCCATCTGTGGGAATCAGGCCTGATCAGGGCACAAAAACATCCCGACTTCAGTCCTACCACAAATGAGATGTACAGAATTGAAAAGTTTTGAGTGTTATTCAGAGCCTTGTCTTGAAAAGCGAGTCTGGGCGAAGATACAACGTTGTCCAGGTCATAGAAAGCAGAGATTTAATCGTTCCCTTTGCTTAGCGAACCATGATTGGAAAATGACAGAAGATGAGAACGAGCACGGGTACTGGGATGAAACCAGAAGTCGGGGTGGCGCAGCTTGATGGCTGGAGATGGCTTGAGACATCCCTTGCCTGTATGGATACTGCAGTGTGCTGTACAAATACAGTGTGATGTTGTGCCTGCATTAGAACATGAAGGCCACACTAGTCACCATTCACTTGTTATAATGGGTGTTCTTCCTATCAACATACTTTATTTCCTGTCATAACGAATGTGAAAAGGGCAAATTGGCTGAGCATCGAGGTTAACTCCTGATGCCCAGAAGCAGAGTATGCACACAGGCTGTCATTGGATTGAAGTGACAGAGTAATAGACTACAGAAGGTTGAGCTCTGCATCACTGAATAAACCAACTATGTCTAGATATTGTCATCAGGGATCATCTGACATATTGCCTTTTCCTATTTTGCAAGGTGATTATCCACCACTAGATGGCACTGAAGGTGAGCGGTGTGTGTGGCCCAGTGCTTAGTGCTGTTGCCTCACAGCAGGAGGAAGCTTTATTCATGTGTCATAGTACATACATACATACAGCAAAACGTGTTCCGTGTATTTAACCCATCCTATTGTGTAGCAGCAGTGAGAAACTGCAGCACCCAGGGACCATCTGCAGTTCTTTTTCCTATTGCCTTGCTCAGGAGCACAGGCAGGGGTATTACCCCTAACATGCATGTCTCGATGGTGGGAGGAAGCCCATGCAGACACGGGGAGAACATGCCAACTCCACATAGAAAGGACCTGGAATGGGATTCAAACCAAGGACCTCCTTGCTGTGAGGCAAGGATATGAACCACCGTGCCACCGTCCCAGGTCCTTCCTGTGTGGAGTTCATATGTCTATGAGGGTTTCCTCTGGGCCTGGTTTCCTGGCTTGGAGGCGTGTGCGCTACCATTGAGCCACCGCAGTCCCAAGATGGTAGAAGCCATTAAGATGAGATGTTGGCACAAAGTAGCATCCGTTATGTCTGCAGGCCAAATAAATGGGAAATGTTGCTGCTATCATCCATCTCAGCACATCCATCTCAGCACTGCTGGGGTTTCTGTTATCGGTCCATGTAAACTAATCAATCAGCTGAGCCACGGTGCCTCAGCGGTAGAGCACGTCTTCAAGTCAGTCATTGTAAAGTGCTTCAAGTGGTTGCTAGACTAGAAAAGTGTTACATGAGAACGCGTCCATTTACCACCAGTTGTCAAATGTATTCTTGATGCTCTTCAAGCAGGCACTTCATGTTTTGATACTCTCTCTGCCCCTATCTTTCCCCTTCAGAGTCGAGTGTTTAGCCTTGAGGAAGAAGAACAAGTCGTGGTCATTGCTGAGGACAGCAACGACATCTACATCCTGTCGGGAGAGCAGCACCCAGACCAGCTCAGCTTGCCCTCCTCGCTACTCTGCACCGGAGACAGCGGTAGCGGGACTTCTTCTTGGCAGACGGAAAGCTTACCTGTGTCTCTGGCCAGCCACGAGTCTTGGGCACAGGTCGGTATGATGGACCCTGAAGACGTGAAGAGCCTGGACAGTAATGACGGCGTTGCCCTGGCTGAGGAGCGCAGCGAGAACAACTCTTCGAACTCGGACATTGTTCATGTAGAGCGCGAGGAGGCGGAGCTACTGGAGGAGAGTGGCGAAGCGGGGGCCATGGAGGCACCCGAGCTTCAGGAGAGCATGATGAGCGTCCTCGGGACAGAGAGCGAGCTGGCTGAGCTCAGGGCAGAGTTAAGGGACCAGACCTTGTCTCTCCCAGAATCATCTGAGGGTGATTCCACCGCCCCGGCCTCCCTGGTCTCATTAGAGGAACCTGTTGTTATAGAGATGCCTGCAAGCCTGGTAGTAGAATCTTCTCTCACCTCCTCGGAACCAGAACCATCTTCCCGGGCTCTTGAAGAAACCGCTGATCCCATCGCGGAACCAGAACCCGCGGCGCCATTATCTGTTCCTGCAACTGAGCCCGACCCCGAGCCAGAACCTGTCGCTGCCGCCACTGCTGAATCTATTGAGGTGGTACCTACATCTTCATCCTTGCTCCCCCCTCCCATCACACCAGCAAAACCTGAACCCACCCTAGAAGCAAACCCTGAACCTAAAAACCCGTCTGAGCTGGAGTCAGAGGAGCCCCAGCCAGAACCAGAGACTTTGGGACTGCTAGACGATGTACCCGTACAGGCGACATCCTCGGCCCCAGCGGCTACTGAGCTGAATGTGGAGGCCCTGGCGGAGGAACCCACTGTCCAGACGGGCCCCGAGCCAGAATCGGAGCTCTCAATGCTGCTGTATGGAGGTGCTGCCCTGGTGGCCCTTGCTGCTGTGCTAGCATACGGTACCCTGACCTACAGGAGAAAGTAGAATCTTCCTCCACCCTCAGGGGTAAGGTCCATTCATGAGGATGCAACATTATAGGACGCTGAGATAGGGGAAACTTTTTGTTGGATCAGTTTAACGGGTTTCTCTTCTGTTTGTCAGCATCATGGTTTTCAGGCTGCGTTTCTATCTACAGCGCTTTTGAATGTTTCAAATCTGTGAATGCACCCCACCCCTGAGATCCCCGAAGTCCCTCGACCTCATCTCAGGCTTACAGCCATGACCCCTGCCTGTCTACCCTCACAACAATCCACAAAGAAAGCACAAGTGAAGGGGAGATGATCCTCACCTCTGTAACTCTGATTTTGTCGTTTTTCCTTCTCCTTAGTTTTCTCATATCAAATTTACATTTTAGTCCACAACCCTCAGTTGTCGACTAGTTCTTTTCCTCTCGAGCTGCTGTTATAGACCCATTTATTTCCCTCCCTCTAGCCCATCATAGGTTTAATGTCTTCTCTGCTTCTTATTTCAAGGGTGGTTTTCTTTCGTGCAAGTTAATATAGCAGAATAAAATGTTGCATGACTACATGCTCTCTCTCTGACTTGACGGGGACTCAGCTGTTGGTGTCTGCTGTTGGATGCAAAAATGTCCAATGTCCAAAAGACCATGTGTGCGTGTGTCTGTACACACACACACACACATATATATATGCACACACACACACACACATAAATACATACATCTATTTTTCTCCCTAGTATGCATCATTAATGCTGTAATCCATTCTATTTTTTTTTTTTTGTGATCCAATGGCTGGTCCCAAGTGCATCCACTGACATGCCAAGTAAAATTCTGACAATCCCAGCATAGCTCAGGAGATAGGGTGGTCATCTAGTATTCAGAGATTTGGTGGTTCGATCCCCGACCCCTGCAGAAACAAGTTGAAGTGTTCTTGAGCATGACATTGACCCTTAAATGCTTAATCCCTGAGATAGAGTGGAGACTTGTCCAGGGTGTTTCCTCGCCTTTTGCCCGAGTGCTGGGATACGCTCCAGCATGACTCCATGACCCAACTTTGGATACGGTTGACGATGAATGGCTGGACTTATGCTGTTATCACCATCACTGCATTTCCCTACAGGTCAGTAACCTCCAGTAGTCCAGGGCCCATTTGTCCTCGTTCTAACTCCCCCAGCACTGCCTTTCTATCCCCACTCTTACCCCATGATGTGCCTACCATGTACTGCAACTTGCCAACAAATATGGACCCACCCTGAAAGCTCTCTCTGCACAAGCTTACAACCAGGTCTAAGTCAAATGCCGGTTCGATTTAGAGGCATGGTATCACCAGAACAGTGCAAAGAAGTGTGGATCTAAGAAGCCAAGACATGGCATGTTGTACCTGGACTTGTGAGTGCATAGACTATCCTACCAGTTCCAAGACTAGAATAATAAACTACAAAGGTAATTCAAAAGCATCTGTCTACGGCGATTTGTTACCTGTGTGCAGTCCAAGATTTGTTTCAAGTTTTCAGTTCATCTTTCAGACAGCAGCCACATGACCAGGGCTGGAGGAATTTGTTTTTGGTACATGGTGGCTCAGTGGCAGAGCATGCACTTTGGACACTGATGAGAAAGATCTTGTGGGTTTTAACCCACTGCAGGACATCAGAAAAGACGTCCAGCCTTGATTTCCCAAGCTCGATCGAAATCCATGTCCACCCCCACAATATGGGGACTAACCCACATAAAAGAGACCTGTCATGTCACATCTACTCAAATATGACAAGGCAGGCGCAGCGTAGCTCAGGGGGTAGGGCGGTTGTCTATTGATCAAAAGATTAGTAGTTCGATCCTCGGTTCCTCCTGAAAGTGTGTTGAAGTGTCCTTGAGCAAGACACTGAACCCCTAACTGCTCAAGTCCTGAGATAGAATGGCATCAGATAAGCGGTTGACGATAGATGACAAGGCAGTTAAGTTTATTCTCCCATGTTGCATTAAAAAATCCATGCAAAATTAAACTGACTTGTTACAGGAAAACAAGGGCAAACAAGCGAACAAGCCACATAGAAAAATATCATTTAGGTAGAAAAATAATAATCAAACTGAGGTCATGAAAACAACACATGAAGAAGGTTGCTCATACAACAGAGCAATGACCTGCTTTTTACCAAATCCTTCATAGGGAGTCTGAATACCAACTCCAGAAAGAAATCACAGTCATTGACTTGCGAGACAGATCTGACTCTTAAAACGCTTTTTTGGTTACCTCCAAGGACTCTACAGGTTTCCAATTTGAGCCTAGAGCTCACAAGTCAACTGGACACTCTAGTATTGATGTACTCTAGCGCCGTGTTAAAGAGGTTTCTTAACAGCTGTGGGGCCGTATCACACACACCTTTCATCAGAATGAGTGTGAGAGCCATGATGACTTGTTCGTGGGGTAGGTGTTCCAGCAAAACAGACTGGCCCTTCTTCAAAACCCACTCCACTTCCTTGGTAAGGTGAGCCTTCCATCGCTATATGGAATGAAGCGACAATAGATGCGTAGATAAGATATATGCTCTAAAAATGTGGTTCATTTGAAGTGGGCGATTTTGGGGGTTTAGTTTTGACTTTGTGGACAGTTTTAATTATTAGCAAGTGACTCAAAATATGTAATACCCATTCTAAACATCTTGTAGGACTACTACATCTCATTTGAACTGGGAATCAATGCCTGGTTCTTTAAGAAAGTATGTAAAAGTGTCCTTGAGCAAGACACTGAACCCTAACTGTTTGGGACAACACATGATTATCAGCCTGTTGGCTAAATCTGACATATTTACATTCTAAATTTGCCTCAATCTGAACTCCCTATAAAGGAGATTATTGTTATTATCTTTATGAATATTATTAATAATAGTAACAATCCCAAAATATTTAAATACAGAACATACATATGTTAAGAATACAGAGATTGAAGCATAAATGAAGACAAATGACTATAATGACGAGCTATAACACAATGTTATTGCCACTGTGAACCTTTTGCTGAGATATCTACATAATATTCTACATAATAATATAACTAGTGAAAATTTGATATTCCATCACTATAATTAACATCATTACAGCAATCATTAAAAATTCCCAAGATCAGGGCAGACTTACTTGAACTGGAGAGCTCAACAGTTTCCTGACTAGGTTGCTAGAGGCCTGAGCCACAGTTATGTATTCCAATTCATCTCCGATCTCTCTCAGTCTTGCTACGGCCTCGCGAAGGGCCAGCGCTTCCTCAGGGTTAACTGGAAGTAAGCACAGCATTTGGTCATAATCTGTGGAAGGATAGCTTGTGGGTTCAACAAAGCAAACAGTTGAGTAGAGAAAGAGAATGTAGCTATAAACCAGTTTTAATTCCTATGGATGGGATTCATGCATGTGATTCAGAGAACATGCTGGTAAGCCTGCAACTTTTGTGTGCCTTTTTTCCTAAGCTTAAGCAGGTTCTCTTCCTACTTCTCACTTTGATCATTTTATATAAATGAGAAGGCTTGGATAGAATACAAACACTGTAAGAGCTTGATGGCAAACAGCTTAAAATCTGGACATTACTTCAAGAAATCAAATGGTTCAATACCCACTATACCGTTTCTTTTTTACTATACATGTATGTGTGGAGAGAGTTCAGTTTCATTCAATACCCCTTCTTTCTGCAGGGCTGTTTTGAAAATCTTCACTTATTACTTACACATTAATAAAAATGTTTTAGCAAAGGAAACCATCTTCAGCTGCTAATTAGAAATACTATTCGATCTGGGAGTGTCATTTCAGCCAAACAAGGCTGAACATCCATCCAATGTCAACTGTATCTGAAATGAGGATGGTGGAGCCAATACCAGCACTCATTGGTTAAAAGGCATAGGTCACCATTCCATCTCAGGGCTGGAGCAGTCAGGGGTTCAGTGTCTTGCTCAAGGACAATTCAACATGCTTTCTGCAGGAGATCGAACCACCAATCTCCAATTACTAGGCAACCGCCCTACCTCCTGAGCTACAAATGTAGTATATTTAGCAAAATGTATCCCAAAAAATTCAATCAATATGAAATTAATGCTCATTTAAAAACGTATTTTCCATTCTAAGTCACTTGCGCTAACAAATTAGAAAACCTGAAGTGGTTGGTACTGAAATCAGAAGGACATCTTCAGGAAAATAAGGATGAATAAAATAGAATCTTCAGTTTGAACAATGATCAAAAACAGCCCCAAAACATAACTTGAAACCAACGTTTACCACTGGAGGGGGATTCCATTTCCTTCTTTCTAGGGGCTATGGACTTGGAGCCAGTGAGATTTATAATGGAACAAGCAAGTTATTCATTGACTTGGTGAAGTGAAACTTCAGTCTCATAACACAAAGAAACAAACGCAATCAAGACAACTGGGATTGATTCTCGGTACTCACTGGGTTGTTCAAACAGGAGCTGAACATCTCCAATTAGCTGCATTTTGATGCTGCTGGGAGAGTGGCCGTCGGTCTGCAGCTCTCCATCCTCCACGACGGGGTCGATGTAGGAGGCATCCACCCGGGTGATGTTGAGCTCCTGGCCCAAAGAGTCAAGCTCCCTCCGCAGAAATGTCCCGCAGTCCGACTGGTGCAGGAAGGCGAGGAAGACCAGGCGGTTGTTGAGACTACCGGAATTTCCTTCCATTAAATCGATCGACGATCACCCCCTGTCATTACAAGAGGAACGGGAAAAGGAAGACCGCTTTATTTTGGAGGGCCGTACTTGTATAGTAAAATGTGTCATCTGCATTTAAGGCCGTTGTTAGAGGAGCACTGGGCAGATGGAGAGCCCTGGGGGGGTTTCCGCTAATTCCCTTCGGTTATGCTAGCATAAAACACCGTGAGCGACCGTAATTAACTGACGGGAATAAAAACCACAACAAATTAAAAATTGCATTATTGGCCCAGAGATTATTGCAAAATGAATGTTTTAACCCGGTAATTCATTCATTGATTTGAGTGCAACTTGTACGAATTCGAAAAGAAAAGCAAAGAATAACAACGCAATAGCCTAGCTTAACGTCAGTGATGCCTATGATCATAACGCGAAAGGGGTTTTTCAAATTAGCTCAGTAGTTATCTTATCAGTTAACCAACCCATTGGGATTAGCAGATAACATGGTTATGGCCAAAAAAGTGCTGACGCCGCGCTTAGTACATGTGCAACAGAAAGTGACTTAGTTCTGCGTACAACAAACCTTCCAGGCGTTTTCACCATTAAAACGCTCACCTTATGACTCGAGCTATTTCCCTGGAGAAGTGTGAAGTTCTGCCACCTTGATCGACGTCCAGACTTCTCTGTGCAGATATACATGCCAGCCACAGACAACAGGCGTCACTGGCTGTGGTGTTTCTGTCCCTTACAGGAAATGATGTTTGTTCACCAACACATCAGGCTGAAGATACTACGGTGTATGTATACCTCCTGCACAACAGGATGGGTTAAATGGAGAGGACAAATTGCGCAGCAGAAATACAATGGACCCTTTTCTTTAATAATTACATTTTGAAACAATTCGGTTACACCACCACATATTTAGTTTAATTTCCATATAGTAATGGCATAAGCTGGATGAATGACATAGTGCTCACTGAAGCTACCATTTTGACCTTATCACATACCAAGATGGGACAGATGCCTGACAATAAGCTGTAAATGTCTTAGTAGAGTTTACACAAGAAGTTAATCAATTCAAACCAGTCATGTATTTGAAGATTAAACTAAGGGTGGCTCCTCCAGTTATCTGTGATTTACCTAGAAACAACTCCCCCGAAACATACAGCAAAACACAATGCTTTAACACATCACTTTTTTTCCTTTTTAAGAAAAAGCTTTATTCATGTCGTTCTACATACATACTTACATACATGCATACAATGGAATTTATTCTTTGATTTCAACTCATCCTATTGTATAGGAACAGCACGCAGCTGCAGTGCCCGAGGACCAACTCCAGCTGTTTTCCTTATTGCCTTGCTCAAGGGCACAGGCTGGAGTATTAACCTGAACATGCATCTCTTTTTGATGGTGGGAGGAAACCAGAACACCCAGAGGAAATCCACAGACATGGGGAGAACATGCAAACTCCACACAGAAAGGACCTTCTTGCTGTGGGGCAATAGTGGTAACTGCTGCTCCCCCATGCCACCAATATCAATTAAATGAAACCAGATGTGAAAAATGGAAAGAGTTTTAAATCTAGTCCTGCAATAAAAAACTACCATAACTGCCAAAATTCACAAGTAACAGGTGGAGAAGTTTAAAATCTTGGTATGGTGGAGATTGATAAACTGTGTTGCATTCATGTTAAGACTGTCAATAGAGAGCATCAGGATGTCATGGACAACTTATGGCAAATTGATGCAAGTTAAAAACAATATGCATGCAGCTCATGGTGACTGATGCGTTAACTCGACTATTTCAGTTTTCAGCTGCATTGGGGAAACCAGTTCTACAGTTGCTCTGTAACTGCAGATAAGCTGCAGAAGACATTCGGAAATTCCCCTCTCTCATGCTTTACTGTTGTGGCTTTCGTGCTTGGTTTTGAATTGAGCCTTTAGCAAAATACTTAACTCGATAACTGATCATAAAAATAAAAAAGGAACAGATAAAATGCTTAAAATTTTTATTTACAATTTTAAAAAAAAACTTGAATGATCATGAGGTTACATGCACTAGTTATCTGAACCAGTTATGACCACATCATTCATCCAATGACTCTGGTTTCCAAGCATAAAGGAGTGATTATAATATCCATGATTTTCCATTATGTTTGGAGCCATCTTCCTGTGCACAGACTAAGCCAAGTCCTGGACTAAGATGACATTTGTATGGAAAATCTCCCTTTGAAATTCAGTTTAATCCAGGACAGGGTTTAATCTGTGTCCAGGATACGGGTCCTTGGTGTCCCAAGTGGCTGGAACAATGAGGATATAAAAAGGGCCATCCAGTTATTTCAATCAAAGCTACCCGAGTTTTTTTTACTTTATGGGGAGTTTGGTCATTTCACATCCCTTGGGCTATGGCCATTTGACCTGATGAAAACTTTGACCCGATTTTAAGACCTTTAGGAGTGGATCCAAAATGGCCATGAATAGAACTGTAGCAACAGATGAGGTAAAAGGCTTGACATATAGGCTTAAAAATAACACATCAGAATCCATACCCTGGGCAGCCAGAGCTCATGGATCGGACAGTGTTTCTACCAACTAGCCTCCTTCCTGTTCGGGGTACAGACCCAGTCTGCGAATGTAGTTGTGGTTCAGGGGGAGAGGCCTGTTGAGAGGATAAACGAGCCTCATTAAGCTCCCTGTGGAAAAAAATAAAATAAAATTTGGGTCATGTAGAACAAGGCACATGATGACTTGATTAAGCCTCATTCATCAATCATTTGTACATACAAATGTGTTCTTATACACCCATGGAGTTATTTTAGCTCTGTGGATTCTCTGACAGTCTGGAGCAAACAGTACATCGACTTATTCTTATATAGAGCAAGCCTGACTGTTATTTGTAATTCCCGCCTCCCTGATACTTATCATCTACTTCTTGTACTGGCGCACATGAGGGATGTGTGCTCCCCTCGACACGCATGACTACACCTCAGGAGACCAGTCTGTGTGTAATAATATATGTGTACAAACAAATGACTGATGAATGACAACCCACTGTGTTGCATACACAAGTTATTATTCTGGTATCTAATGAAAGAATGACCATATGAGAACAAGTCTCATTTAATCATCCAACACAATCTTAAAATGTAAAACTTTGTGCAAATACCTAGTTTAACGAATATAGCAAAGCCAAAATAGTGGAATATAATAATAATAACCAGATGGTTAAGTTTAACCATGTGGTTATTGATCACAGAACATTAAATCTATCCCTACCGTGAAACAAATGACTTAAAACATATCCCATTTGGTCTTTTCTTACTTCTCAAGCATGGCTGTCCTGAACTTCTCCACATTGAGCTCTTTTCTGAGCTCAGCAGCCAGTCTCTCGGTTCTCATCTTTCCCAGAACTGGGTGCTTGCAGAGTGCCTTGGCAGAGGGACGTTTTGTTGGCTCGGGATCCAGCAACATCTGAACGAAAGACACTTTTTCAAAGCGGGAACTTTTTTTCATGAACAAGCATGATGTTCACAGCACAAAATCCCAACTATTCTTAGTTACAGCTATCTATATACTTCACATACTTTTCATGTGCTTACACAAACACAGCCGGAGGGTGGGGGGGGGGCTCTAGTTGACTTGCCTAAACACATAACATTTGGCTAATATGCCAAATGTTAGGTCATCTTGGTCTATCCATTTCAGCTGTTGACAGGAAGAACACCTTGATAATCTGGCAGCATTAGATATTTCACATGATTCTTCCTCGATAACAGGAAGCATTCGGCTGACTACTCCCTTCAGAGTTTTGGCAAACTAAATTCTCTCACACATCTAGGTCCATGTCCACTTCCACAACATGGAGACTAATTGTGCCACGTAAAAACGGATCTTATGATGATAACAAACGCATAGTCGTGTTTTTTTGTGGCACTATACTAAAATAGCAATAAAGAAAGAAAAAAGCAGATTTAAAAAAATCATTAGCAGGGCCCATCAGATTTTTTTAGGCAAGAGACAAGGCTAAAATGCCTACCTGAATGAGGCTTTTGAAGGGAATTGAGAACTCTTGTGGCAGGCTTGGTAGCTGACCCTTTCTCAGGTTATGCCACTCATCTCCATTTTGAGGCAGAGGGGGAGCCCCAGCTGCCAGCAGCACAGTGAGACCAAGAGCAAAGATGTCCGCCTTGGGGAGATGGCTGTAATCCTGCAGGAGAGAGAGAGGGCAAAAATGGCATGGGTCATCCGAATGCAAGCTGAATCTAAGCTTTAAATCTCCAGTATAAGCTTCAGTGAGGTCCAGTAGACTGTGGAGTGAAAAAGGATGTAGCACATCCTTGATGGGGAGCAACGCTGGTTTGAATGGGTGGAGTCCGAGGGGCCATCCTTGTGAAGAGGGAATAACCATCTCTGAACTGAAGTGGGAGGGCTAAGAATACATATGTCACCATCCATGATGATCATCTATGATTAGCACCAATGGCCACTGTAGCTCCATTCAATGGCCATTTTGCATTTGAAATTGATTTTGGTCATTATGCAACTGTGGTGTTTATAAAGTTGGGGGATACCTACAGCCAGTTGAGACTGAAGAAGTCACTTAGATGAGTGATGAGACGTTTTCTACACCAATAGTTGTGTACACATTCAACTTTCTGTAACTCCAAGAATTGGGTCTCCGTGGCCCAGCAGTTGCACACAAGTCTAAGATCACCATGCATAGTACCAAGCATTGATTGGCTGGAGTGGCGTAAAACACACAACTATTAGGCTCAGGAGACACACACTCTCTTGTCTGATACATCACACTTCACTATCTGTCCGTCTGATGGACCAATCTGGGTTTGGGGGATTCTACCTGCTCAAATGCACAGTGCCAAATGTAAACTTCTCTGGAGAAGGAATGATGGCCTGGCCTGTTTGTTTGCGGTCCGGTGAAGGTTCTCCCAGATCCAGAGAAGGGAAATCTTTTTACTACAGCATGCAATGAAATTCTAGAGGATTGTGTGGTTCCTACTTTGTGGCAACAGTATTGGGAAGGCCCTCTCTCGAGATTCAAGAACTTTTATCGTCATTGTGCAAGCACCAAAACACTGCAATTGGGTCAGCCTCAAATGGTGTATACAGACAACAAGACCGAAGAGGTGAGAAATGTGAAATGTGCGTGAGTTCCAGTCATTCAAAGCATTTTGAAATGACAGGGGTGAGAGGAACTAGCTGGGGGTCATTTAAGGGCTACCCTGGAGCACAGCCCTGGAGTACATGTCCTGGTATACCAACAGGCCTTGATACTTTCTGTGTGATGTTGCTGAGGTCTGCCAATCCTCAGAAGCTCTATGGGTCCTCCAAGAGTTTGAAATTGACTGGAGGTTGATTATTGTCTTTGTCAAACCAAGCAAATAAGTTGTCAAGTTCCACAGCTACATTGGTAGTGTTGGTTTGTGTATGCCGTTATTTTTCCTTTTGTAATCTGTGGTCTGGATTCCTTTCCATATCCTCCATGGGGTGGAGTTACCATTGAAGTCATCTCCATTCACAGTTTGTAGTTATTTTTTGCAGGTCTAATACTTTTAAGGTTTGCTCTGGTGAAGTCACAGGCTGAAATGTCCCCTGATTTAAAAGCCCCTTCTCTTGTTCTGAGCAGCCGTTTGACTTTGTGTTTTATCCACCGTTTCTCATTTGGGTACACTCAGATCCTTTTGCCAACAGTGACATTGTCCGTGCAGGAGTTAATGTATGACAACACAGAAGGAAGTGTACCCCTCCAGGTCGGCCAAGAATGACAATGGCTTCCGTTTCAGAGTGACAATCCCTCCATCCACAAAGGGGGGTTCATATAGACATATTTTGCTGACTTTGCTGTGGGAAGAACTTGACTGGTATGCACAAAGCCTTGGCCTCAACCCCATCCAACACCATTGGGATGGATGAGAATGCAGGCTGTGAGCAAGGCCTTCTCCCTAAAATCATTGCCTGACCTCAGTAAGGCCATATTTCAAATTCTAGTGAGCAGCCTTCCCAGAAGAGTGGAGGCGATTACAAATGTGATGTTCAGGTGTCTAAACTATTGGCCATCTGGTGTGTGTATATAAGTACTCTATTATATAT
>OMLC01042701.1:0-10600 GCA_900302585.1 Regalecus glesne | reverse complement strand
TTATAGGTTACTTGGTGTGTGTGTGTGTGTGTGTGTGTGTGTGTGTGTCTGTGTGTGTGTGTGTGTGTGTGTGTGTCCAAGCAGAAAGGTTAAATTGGCTTAAAAACCAGGCTGAGAACAAGCAGTCATATGATCGCCCACTCTTCCTTTTCCCCTTTCTCTCTGTCTCTCTCAAATTCACACACACATACAGATGCTGGCTGGTACCGGGTTGCAGACGTGTCGGTGATCTGCATTTGCAGCAGCAGAGAGGGTGTTCACTGTGCAGCAGAACAGCAGTGGCTCACATCACATCTCACACTATATTCACCTTTGACCTTTATCACGTCCAATCAGAGCCAGACTGCAAACATCCCCACTGTCAGACGTAAGCATTAGTGCCAACGACATCACACACTGATTTGTTTCGACTTGTTCTCATTTCAGATCTAGTGCAGCCACTTTGTTGAAAAGCAAGTTTCAGTCAGCATACGCCACCAGCGCTGTCTGTGGGACCTAGGCTGACCACATACAAGCAAACATGTCACCTGTCCAACTACTATTTATCTGTTGGCTGTTACACTGAGCATGTGTCGAGGGACTACATTGGATTGATGTAATTCTCCTAAATGTACTGAATAAATTAATGCTTTTCAATTCCAAATTCTAAGCAGTGATTCTTCCTCTCTTGTCACATCACTCAGCCCCCTGATGTTCTGATGTCAGCCCTCTGAATCCCTCACAGAACACCTTTACTGTGTTGCATGGCAAGAGAAAGATGCAGTCAGAGGCTAGATCCACTGTCCTGAGAAATTCAACATGAAAACAAAGTCATCCATCCAGCATTTACCACTCATTTCCCACTAGTTTAGCATCTACACTGAAACACCAAGACAATAGAAAGAGACTGAAGTTCCTTATATTGAACACGACCATGCACCTTGAGCTCGCAGCTTCATGTCAATCACACATCAGCATTTTAGAAAAACTGCATTACAGTGGTTGAACAACACTTGCTCAAAGCAGGTGGAAAACTGAGAGAGACATTATAGACATGCTGAGCGAGAAACAAGACAGACAAACAGACAGACAGCAGGGGGGTGTAGGCTCCTTCACCCAATACCAGCTGGAGATAAAAATGGGGGGAGAGAATGAGGACAACGGGAAAATGAGAAGACAAGCAAATGAGAGGAGAGAAGAAGAGGAGGAGGAGAGGAAGAACATGTCATCACATCCTGAAGGAGGACGCAGATGTGGAATGACAGTAATGGAGAGTTGCCTGTGGTCACACACACACACACACGCACGCACACACACACACACACACACACACACACACACACACACACACACACACACACACACACAATTCCAATCACATAGCCGTGATTTTTTCCAGCTGATGAAAGGTAGCCAAAGGGTGTCAGACAGATAGACAAGTGAGATGATGGTCAGAGAGAGGTGATAGTTTCACACTGAAGGGGTAATGAATAACAATCCAATTAACAATTAACTAAAAACAAAACAAACATGGCTGCTATGAAGCCATGTGTTTTTGTCACACTCTCAGTCAGAGGGCGGGGGTAAAGGAAAGTCAGCAAGCTGACAGCCGCAGCTTTCTCCAGTGTCACCCCGGCTGATTAATGTGAGGGAGGGGGCACACTTCTTTGGACTTGATTGCTAATTGCTCTCAGATCATAAAAGGACATGATGTTAAAACACTCTGTGCTTTCATGTCTCTTGCACCAACTGTCATACATCAGCGTGTTGAACAGGAAAAGTGGAGGTATAGTATTTTTCCAGGCAATTCAACACTGGCACATGTCCACTTTTCTCTTGGTTTTCCAGGAAGCCATAATAAGAGGGAAAGAAAAATACTGCTGGGCATGAAGTCGAAGAGTTGGAATCCTGGATTGCGATAATTGCAGTAAGTGCCTTTACAGCCCTTCTCTCTCTTTTGCTTACAAAAGAATAATTCTAGTTCTTTTGCCTTCAATTAGAGATGGATCATAAGCTGCATGGGGATGCAGCAGTCGGCACTGTTGCCTCACAGCAAGAAGGTGATGGGTTTGAATCCCATCCCAGGATCTTTCTGTGTGGAGTTTTCATGTTCTCCTAATGTCTGAGTGTGTTGTCTCTGTGTGCTCCGGTTTCCTCCCACCATCATAAAGACATGCATGTTAGAGTTCATACTCCTGCCTGTGCCCCTGAGCAAGGCAATAGGAAAAAGAACCGGAGTTGGTCCCTGGGCACTCCAGCTGTTCAATTCTTCTATACAATAGGATGGGTTAAATAAAGACAATGCATTTGTCATACGTATGCACAATAACAAATACATAACGTTTAACAATACTACTAATAATAAGTTATACTTTGCTGTATGTTACCTACTAAAAGAACGAGCTTAAAGAGAGTGATAAAACAAAGTCAAGGCTGAGACTGAACAGAGATTTTCAACATTGCAGAAAAGCAGTCTTCTGCAGCTCTGCACAACACATTTGACGTGAGCCAACAGTAAATCAAAAGGCCCTGCATCCCATGAGCACATTTGGATTTGTTGAGTGATGTACTTTGTTGAGAGAAGCGTAGATACAAATGTGAGCTGAAAGGGGGACTGACTGTTTCCCATTCTTTCTGAACCTGCACTTTGAAGTTTGGGGTACTCCTGCGGGTGGAGATGCAAACGCTAAAGAGCAATCATCTGCAGGCGTTGCTGCAGCAGGCTGGAGAGGAATCACATGGTTCTTACTGTCAAACCAGCCAGACAGCGTTCCCAAAGTGGAGAATTGTCATGCTATAGATTATGTGTTTTACCAATAGAGTCAAATGGTGCAGCTGATATCTTGACCTTGGCCAAGCACACCTGAAATCTTAGAATGTTACATCTGCGGATCAGCCAGGTCATCATTAGCATCAGTGAAAGCCATTTCTTTTTACTGAGATGAATCTCAATTTCTTAAAAGGACACACATCATTATTATCTTTCTAATGAGTAGCAACACACTGCTGCTTGATGTGATAACAAAGAGGTCCATCTAAATGCAGATTTAAGACCAACCCCTACACACACACACACACACACACACACACAGTATTTATACTGTCCCCGCACCCTAAAAGGTCAGCTTTGGTATTAAAAGCCAGGTAATTTACTTAGCACCACCTAGTGGCTGGTAGAGGAAGTACTGTGGTTTACACCGAGTTGGCCTGTTCGTAAGGTTGATCATGTAAATATTAAATGGTTATTTTTGAGGGGGGTGTTTAGCATCTTTATTCGATAGTGATGGTTGAGAGGGAGACAGGAAGGCAGGGAAGACATGTAGCAAAGGGGCCAAGGCCAGATTCTAACCCAGGCTGCTGTAGTGAGGACTAAGCCTTATGTGGTACACGCTATACTAGATGAGCCACCAGGGCGCCCCTGCTGGACTCATTTAATATAGCGCTTTTCTAGTCTACCGACCACTCAAAGCACTTTACAACATGTACCTCATATTTACTGAGCATGAGGGATTAAGCTGGATTCTCTTTCTTTCGTGGGCTCTCTTCATTGATATAACAGGATGTAATTTAATTTAATGTGGAGTCCCTCAGTCTGATGTTGCTCATATTTCCCATAGAGGCAAATGTTAGCTTCCATAACTCACACCACGTATCTGAACACATCTGGTCCACTAACCTAAATAGTGGAAGATACTCAAACCACTGGACATGTGAGTTAATGATGTGCTGTGGTGTCTTAGTAAGAAGTTACTTTGGTAAGAAATGAGAAGAATTGCAAAGACTTTGAAAGAAGTGAAGCTGGACCACTCAAACAGTCCTAAATCTTCACCTTTGACCCCGAGTCTTTATCCAGCTCATCTTCTCTGTTACCGTGGGCCAAGGGATCGTCGCTTTGGTCACAGGCAGTTTCCATTTGTCCGGGCTGGTCCTGCATGATGAGAGAGACATGATGAGGAGTGGAAAGAGAACACGCATGTGTTTATCTGTCAAGTGGGTGACTTTAGAGGTCGTGTTTGACTCACAATTCAGATTTACCACATGATCCAACATTGCTGCTGACAAAGGCCGCTCAAAGGCGACGTTTAGCAGAGAGCTACCGGTTAAGCTTCACAGCCAGTATTCATACTTTGCGTGAAACCCTCTCTGGCTGTTGCTCTTTTCCTCCCTTTACCATCTGAGTGTGGAGAGATAATGTTTGCTTTAGCACTTATCTACACAAACTACAGGCATGGGCACTTAGCCACTTGAAAACGTGTTAATCTCTCAAAGCTACACTCAAATGTTCGAGTTCTTCATAGGAACAATATGTGCCGCAAAAGCACTTCAGTCGGATTAATGCGCATTTAACCAGCGCACTTTTTTTTTTAAAACAACTCTACAATAGACCAGAGCTGCTGTGCAAGAGCTTTAAACAAATCTGCCCCTGAAAAGATGTACCAGATTGATGCTCAGATGCACATTGTGCATGAATCTTATATCCAATCCACAGTGAGGTCATTAAGCTCTGCCACAGGCCAGACAATAGTGGGCAATGCATAGTAACAAAGATGCCTTGTTTAGAAATTGGAACATCAGTACACGTGTGCTGCGGGCCAGTGGTCATTCTTCATTGTATGTTAGTGCATTTAACCTCAGTTCATTCCATAGCTTATTTAGGAGAAGAAGCTTTATTCATTTATCATTGTACATACATACAATGATAAGTTCTCTCTGCATTCAACCCATCCTGTTGTATAGGAGCAGTGAGCGGTTAGGTGTTCAGTGACTTGCTCAAGGAGACTTTGACATGCTTTCTGGAGGGGCTGGGAATCAAACCACAAATCCTCTGATTACTAGATGACACCCTACCTCCTGAGCTATGAGAGGTCTGTTTTATGTGTCACAATTAGTCCCCATGTTGTGGGGGTGGACATGGATTTAGATGGATCTTGGGGGATTAAGGCTGGATTCCCTTCCTGATGTCCTACTGTGGGTTTGAACATGGAGCCTCTGGGTTGTCAGGTCCTGTGGCATGTGTTCTACCACTGAGCTACCATGGCCTCTTGCCTCCTGAGCTACACTCCCCCTTAAGTACAAATCACTTATCCAACACATAGTAGATTATTTACTGGAATGTGTTTTATTCTGTTTTATCCTTTTCAATTGTGACTATTCTGTTAATTCCATGGCATTCTGTCATGAGATTCCTTTCTGCGGTGACTGTACCTGTTCTGGAGTTTCTGTCCCTCCACACCACATCATCTGAGCAGGTATCCTCTCTGCAGGTGGAGGGGGGGGCCTGGCATCTTGAAACCCCCTGTGGGAGACTGAGGGAGAGGAGGTTTCAGTCTCTTCCCACTGAGCTCCAGCCTGGTTTCCTGTTGGGCTGGCATGCCTCTGTCCATCCTCATCTGTCCCATGAAGCCCCATGTGGCGCTGCAGCAGCAGCTGTCTGTACTTTTTCTTCAGGACCAGATACTTCTCACCCTGAGGGAAAGACAGAGCTGCTGAGTATAACACCAGATATTACAGAAATGTCATCTCATGCAAACATTTAAAGAAAAGTCTTGTTTGTAGCATGCCTTGCTACAGGGCGGTGCCTGGGTTGAGATTTTGCAGTGTTATTCATCTAAGTCCTGGAATCCGCAATAACTTCCAGAGGGCGAAAATAGCTCTTTACAAGCAAAATGAGAGGCCTGCTATCCTTAGGGAATACTCGCAGGTACATGCAGAACTGTAGAGACTCAGAGCAAATAGACTTAAATACTCTTTGTTTTTTGAAGACACAGTGATTTAATTTAGCCTTAGGAGTCAGATAATAATAATAATGATAATAATAATAATAATAATAATAATAATAATAGTCTCTTTTATAGGAACAGTGCATATCAGTGAATATAAAGGCACCAGATTTAGCCACCAGACTAATTTTCATTTGTTGTCTCAAGCATGTCCCAATCCATCTCGTGCATTGACCACAGAGCTCGTGCAAGCTGAATGCAATGATCTATTATGCGATGAATGCGATCATGAGTTTCCAGTTTCCTGCACTATGTAGAAACTGATATGTATCACCACATGCTTACAGACTGCATTTGCATACACATATCTATAAAGGCCAAGGGACCTTGAAAATCTGTCATATTTTTTTCAACTGAAGAAGCTTTATTTGTACACTGAAATGTGTTCCCTGCATTTAACCCATGCTATTGTATAGGTATAGCAGCAGTGAGCAGCCGCAGTGCCCAGGGACCAGTTATGGGTTCAATGTCTTGCTCAAGAACATCTCGACATGCTTTCTGCAGGGGCAGAGGATTAAACCACCAATCCTCTGATAGCTAGATAACCGCCCTGCCTCCTGAGCTATGCTGCCCCTGGTAATGTTTTTCCCATGCTGGCAGTTGAACCCAGGCCGCCTCAGTGAAAACCAGGAATCCTAACCACTAGACCATATAGGACTTACTGATGTCAAATGTTCTTATCTTGTCATTCCTTTTGCACTTGACAATGTTTTGTTCATGTTATTGTGTCTTTATTTTGAGGATCTCAATATAAATTCCCAATGCAAATTATGAATTATCTCTATAAATTATAAATCTATGCAAATTCCAAGTGTGAACCTAATCCCCTTTCAATAGAATAGAATTGCACCTTGAAAGTTTGCCACCAAGGGAACATCATCACAGTATAATAGAATCTGCATGTTCATGCCTCCGTGTAGGGATATTCATGCAGGACACATGTTCATATGTCTCTGTGCAAGATCAGATGATAAATACATGGCAGGGGAGCCAAGCGATCAAATGGCTTCCAGTCTACTTACGTTCTCTGATTTCACCACGGCGATTCTGTCGATGATGAGTTTGAATTCCTCTCTGTGTTTAGCTGGAGGGGGAAAGAAAACTGGCATGAAAAGAGGCAAACTAAATATAACTCTTCATGTCTTACACAATGCTCAACTTCAATATTTTAGACTCTGATACCTGGTACCAGGCCTCAGCCTGTACATGTGTGAGAATAAAAAGGACTAGAGCAGAGTTTTAGGCCTCGATGTCTGATATTTGGTGTCTTTCAAACCTATGTGACAAGTTTAAATATTGACCAGACAGACTTGGTTTCAACCAGGCCCAGATACAGCCAGAGTGTACTGGTGGAGCCTGTTTTGGCTAGGTATGCAGTTTGTAAACCGAGGTCTGCGAGATAAGATTTTCGGTTTAATCCTGTGGACGTAACAGGAGGCAGCAAGTCTGTTGCAACATGGAATGATGTCAAAAATCCAAATGGCTCAGGCTGCATCAGTGAAGGCCAAAATCCACGTCTGAAGGCTTACAGTTCTGTTTTTATGGGTACCGAGAAAGACTCCACAGGACCCATTGACAGACCCCTGTCGCATTTACTGCACCTATCATCATTATTCAGACTGCAACATGGACTTATGTGCAATGTGTTATTTAGGGCTGCTTCGGTCATCACGCAATCTGACAGGTTCAGCAAACACTGCGACGGGTCAGGAATTGTTCCATGCCTAGGCATTACAGCAATGCTTAGGTGTGTGTGGCTGTGTCGCCATGGACAATTGAACCGTTTCCTTTTCCTGATATCAAAGGGAAGATATATTTGCGGTGAGGTCGTTGCATAGCTCAGACTCACAACAACAGGAAACCCAAACTTATGTCTTGACACATGGATTCCATGAGTAAACCAGCACATGTCCAGTCATTCATTAGCCAGATCAAACACACACACACACACACACACTCACACACACACACACACACACACAAGTACGTAACACACACCACCAGTCCTTAAATCCACGATCATTGTATTACCCGCCATGCCCCAATTTTTGCCCACTGCTGATGAAAAAGCCCTCCATTAGGGTTCCAGATGTAGTCATGCATGTGGACTTATTATCATCACAACACTAGCATCACAATTATGACATGGAAAGCTGGAGGCAAATGCAATGGCAGACCTTAAGTATGTGGAAAGCATTTTGCTAATTGGATAGCCATGTCAGATGGCACACCAGAAAAGCAGCTTCCTAAACCTCTGTCAACAACTGCACTGCTTACAGCATCTGGGCATGCAAGCTGGCAACTGCAGCACAAGGTCACCCTGGATAATCAGTCGGGAGGGCGAAGCTCACCCCAGCTTGGTTTCAGGTACTGCCAGGAAACATGGGCATTGCAGAATGTGCTACTTTGTGGTGGGTTTTATAGTTTTTAAGGGAGTAAATTACTCAACAACACTAAATGCACCAGTTAATGATATTAAGTGTTTAGTGGTTCTGCAGCAGCAACAGCCTAAAGTGTTGCAAGCTGTTGGTAACTGCTCTGCCCTCTGATGGACTGGTGACCGGTCCAGGGTGTTTCCCTGCCTTTTGCCCAATGACCGCTGGGATAGGCTCCAGTTCACCTGTGACCCCACTCAGGATAAGTGGCTGGCTGGATGATGATGATGATGATGATGATGATGATAACAATAACATTAATGTTATTATCATTAATAATAATAATAATAATAAATCATTATCTGAAGAGCTCTTTCTGAAATATGTGTTATAAAGAAAATCAGAACTCAAATAAAATAAAGTGAGAAGTCAGGAAAGGGTCTTCAGTCAAAGTATGTTGTAAGAAGGGAATTCAATTAGATTGATGACTCAAATAGCCTGGTTTTCTCTACTGCAAACACTAAACTGCAAACACTGTCCCCTTTATTTTTCAGCCAGGCCCCTGAAACAGGCAAAAGACCTCTTTAGCCCGAGGATGTCAGGGGACGTACTGGCCTGCATGGACCAGGGAACACATTGAAGATTGGTAGGACCCATCAGCACCCCAATAACCCCCTCCTCCTCCACTCACAGACACAGGCCACACTTCATTTGTGTATTTGGAGTGTGATGCACATGGCACACACACACAACTAGTCAATACACTTTGAGACTATTGGACTTGTTGTTTTCTGATTGGCTGGGTGGAGAATTTGATTTTTTTGCTTGATTTTTTTTCCCATTATCATTCTTTTACATGTCCGATGTTCAAAATTAGGCCCGTTCATACCGGCTCCACTGTAATTTGCTGGCGTGTGTACAGTATGTAGAGATCAGAGAAATAACATAGAGAGAGATTGTGAAGAGCCTTAAAAACAATCAGTATGAACTTAAAAATTTAATATGAGACATGCTGGGAGCCAGTGTAAAGAGGGTGATGTGACCCTATCTGTTGGTTCTGGTTAACAGTCTGGGAGTGGAGTTCTGTACCATCTTGGGTCACTGGATAGATTTCTGGTTCAAAGCTGTGGATATTGTCGACAGCTTTCCTTTAGCCTTTATAGTTTCAATGACATCCAGTGAAGACAGGCTGACAGATGTCATCTCTCACAAAAGATGCACAGAA
Source organism: Regalecus glesne (assembly GCA_900302585.1). Classification (NCBI taxonomy): domain Eukaryota; kingdom Metazoa; phylum Chordata; class Actinopteri; order Lampriformes; family Regalecidae; genus Regalecus; species Regalecus glesne. The sequence continues at coordinate 1,241 of OMLC01042701.1, read as the reverse complement.
CCTTGAGATGCTTTGCTCCTTAAGGATGAGAGTATACGGAGGGGGCGGGGTTAAGTTAGCAACTGCTCATCTGTGATTGGACACAGTCATTCCAAAGAGGGTATTTTACACTCAGGTTAGAGACAAGGTCCAGTGTATGACCCGGGTTATGTCTTAATGCATGCTCAATAATCCAGGTAGGGAAATCACAAAAAGAGGTGAATCTGTTCAACTGGATCAGAAGTTTATTAAGAAACGTTTCGTCACTCACCCGGGTTATGTTTGCCCACACAGATAGTCATGAGGACGTAAACACCAGGCCGTATGAGAGCACATCCCATTCAAATAGTCAACCTAAAATCTCCAGTGAGACTAAAAAAACGTGTGCATGTAACCCCATGATGTGTTTTTTAACAGTCGTCTGTAAATAGGCCTCAGATCCTGGAGATAATGGCGGTGACAGGCTTTGCTGGTATAGAAGCCACAGCCTGACCATGGCTGCTTCCTCCAGACGGTTACAACTGCTCTGCAGGAAACGACACAGTCCCTGCTGGAGCGGAGCACGTTGACTGAGCCCTTAATCTAAACCAGATGTTCGGTTTGTTCCACAGGAATGAAACCGCGCTGCCATTCATGGAGAGCCCTCTCTGAGCCGCTACGAGCCAGTGAAGCCTCCTCCTCCTCATCATCATCATCATCCTCATCCTCCTCATCCCAAATGACCGCCTGGCTCGACTGAGAGTTTGGCGAACGAACGAATGACACGAGGCACCGCTCGATCAGTGGCTGCTTAAAACTCAGAGTCATGATCCTCTATCACCGAACAATGCCGTCCCTGTCTCAGCTCCTGTCGCCATTTTCAGGCAGATCGTCGTCACATCGAGAGAGCAGATCGCTACTTACCGCGTAATTGCAAGTCCGTGTGGCCAATGAAGGGCTTGTATGTCCTCAGTATGTCTGCGTTCCTCACCCTGCCTGAGCTGCCTCCTGCTGAGTAGAAGTAGTCCAGCAGCGACTCTTCACTGACATCCCTCATCATCAGATGAAGGTTTTGAGGGGACAAGACGACGCTATTTAGTTCTGTACACGTCTTTTCTTCTTTAGCTAATTTGGTGGAACATGTATAAGTGGTGTTTTTTTACATGTCCAACTTCACTCCACCCAGCAGAACACGGACCATGCTGCGTTTCCTCCTTTTAACCCTTTACTGGCCCCCAGACGAGAAAAGGGGATCTTCTAACATCCTCCTAAAACCGTGTTGG
>OMLC01042700.1:0-18392 GCA_900302585.1 Regalecus glesne | reverse complement strand
TTATATATATATATATTTATATATATATTTATATATATATATATATATAAATATATATATAAATATATATTTATATATATATATATACTTACTAGCTGACATCCGTTGTTCGGTAATGTGAATACAAACAATCACGCGAGGAGAAGAATTCTGTTTCAAAGGTCATCAATTCTGAGCGCTTTTGCTGACATCTGCCATTTATGCCTCGCAGTGCCAGACTGTGAGCAGACATGTGATTGGTTATGTTTGTAAAGCGCTTTTGCACCAGTCCCTGAAAACGTGACCTTTTGAAGCCCATGTAGAGCCAATGTATTATTCAACGTAGCTCCGGGCCTTCGCTCATTAGAAATACTGCAAACTTCGAACCACTACAAGACACCAGTGGAAATGGCTCAGCCATCTACCTGGTTGGTTCTGCTTTAGTGGTCATGTTGGGAATCAAGGAAGTTTCCAGTAACATAGTGAACAGGTGAGGGCCAGAGCAATAACCCGGCCAGGGGCATCTTGAGTCAGTTCAGGTATGATCACAGCTCACACAGACCGCACTTTGGCTTTGGTTTCATGAGACCAGCCTGCACACACCACCTCCGTAGATGTAGTTCGTCACGACTGCGGAGGCACTACGGTGAGTCGCGGCTCTTAGACACCACGATATGTCAGGATTAATCCTGAGCAGTCACAGGTGGACACTCCACAGCCACATGGCACTGGAACACCGTGGGATACATCCTCATTCTTTGTCCTTTCTTATCCTTTTACTCCCGCCGTCTCCTTCATCGCTATACCTGCTATGCTAAACTGACGTCGCTAGCAGCTATAAATGTACAACTAAACTCCTGTGCTCCTGTCATCCACAGGCCATCCAATCCATGGCACTATTATACGCAGGTCTTGATCATTAATGTGATTAATAATAATGAATAAAAAGGTGAATCCGTTCATCTGGATAGAGTTTGATTAAAGAAACCTCCTACTCCTTGAGTAAGTGCAGCCACATGACCTGCTAGCTACATTTTGTACGAGTTTGGCTAATTTCACAGAAGTGTGCAGGAGATCGTAGTACTTATCAAGTGTACCCCATCAGGTCACAATATAGAACCTCTGAGTCCAAAGAAACTGATGGACCAGGAATCTCATTCTTGTTGATCTCCTTGAGGGTCTTTAATATTATTTACGGCAAGCTGATCGGGTTTCCATCAAGACCAACTGAGGGTCCACCAGTTGTACCTAAAAGAAGAAGAAGAAGAAGACATTGAAATGACTGTGGAGAAGGTTTTTGTTTTGCTTTCATGAGCTAAGTCAGTGGAGACGGATGTGTCGAGTCGTGTCCTAATAGAAAATACATGGGTGACATTTTTCACCTTTGGGATTGGATATTTTGCTGGTCTCGATGCTTCATCCCCTCCAAAGTCAGTGAGGAATCCACATTTAGGTGCTCCATCCACCCAAATGCCTTCATAAAGCTGACCTTTGTCTGTGTAGTAGAACTTCCCATTGCCGTCCTTCTCCCCATCCTTCCAGCCTCCTTCATAGCGGTTGTTGTTTGCTTGGACACAAGTTAAGAGGGTCACATTAAGAACCCAGAAGCACGCACAACTGAGGATTTGGGTCTTTTTGAACCGATAATGTAGTCAGCAGTTCTTACTGTACTGAATCGTGCCTTGTCCATTCTGTTTATCCTTCATCCACTCTCCCTCATAGACACTTCCATCCTCATAATACATTCTCCCCCAGCCGCTCCTCTGGTCCTCACTCCACTCCCCTTCATAAACAGATGAGTTCATGTAGAAGTAGGTCCCATAACCCTGAGAACACAGAGAACAGTCTTCAGCACTGTAGTCATACTGTAGAAGGTATGTTTTACTTCACCGGGTCAAACACGTACATGCTTCTTGCCATTCTTCCATCCACCGCAGTATTGTCGTTCATACTCATTCATTTCTGGGCGTAGTTTACTGTAAGTACCGTATCCATCACGTTTCCCAAATTTCCAGTCCCCGTTGTAAATGGCTCCATCTTTGGACCAAATTTGGGTCCCTTTCCCTAGATAAGAAATTGATGGTTGAGATGAGATAAGATAAGATATTCCCTTATGAGTCCCACAAGGGGAAAGTTACAGTGTTACCGCAGCAAAGTGGAAAGCAGAACAGAGGCCATTAAAAAAGGCAATACAAGGAAGGGGGAATTATTACAAAATAGGAAGAGTATATTTCAGAAGGTAAATTATTTTTTAGTCAAGATTTTGAATAAAAACACAACTACACATGCGGACATTTCTTCAGAAGTATTATGTTTCACCATGTTTTTTGTTGTCCAGCCATTCTCCTCTGTATTCATCTCCACTAACAGAGTACACTGTGTGTCGCAGTCCACATTTCTGGGCCTTTATTTCCCACTTTTTGGCCAATGGTTGGCTCTTTGGATGCTTCTTCCAATGTGGCATGACTGTGGCGTGAATAAAAAAAACACCAACCTAAATGAAATGCAAAATTGTTAGCTCCCTGACCTAATGAAGAGTGGTTTAGATTACTTCATGGAAATTACTTTTAAAGCAGAGGTAAACAACTTTTTGACACCGCCTCCTAGCGTTTTCAAGTGGTATTATTGTTTGCGTTAACAATGACAATCCAGGTCGCTTTGTGTTTATTAGCAGCCTGGCTTATGTCCAAAACAAAACAAAAAAACAACCATCAGAATCCCAATTGAAAAAGACCCAAATGTAGACAGCCCAATGAAGAGGAGAGACATACTAGCTTTGAGTGACTGCTAATGATGATGAAGATGAGGACGATGACGGTATAGTGTAAGGGCAATCCAGCGATAAGTGGAATCCAGTGGTAGCCACATATCTCCTTCACTACTTCAACAGTGTTCCTCAACACAGCCTATCCACAATCCAACCGGGTAAAATGTTATGTCGGATGCTCTTCTTGACACAACCACTAACCCTGTAGATGGGGGGCCAAAGTAAAGTGCTGGAGGCCACCCTAGTATCCGTGGACTTCTGCCCATACCCGTCATCAAGTATTCTTTTTTTAAAGTTTCGAAGTATTAATGATGATGATGATGATGATGATGATGATGATGATGTAACAAAAATCACGCTGCCACTGCGAAATACGTTAACAAGGAGGGACGGTGTTGATGGTGAGTTTTGTCTATTTGTGTGCTTACTTCTCTGGTGTGCCCTCTAGTGGGGTTTTCCGGTAATACATAAAGTAGTACACAGACCAACGTGAGAACAAATAACAGGTTCTCACGGCAAACGCGTGGTTACAACGCGAGTACACCCGTGGCCTGGCGTCGACAGAACCACCCACTATAGAGCTACAGTCATGATCGCCAGTAACAGGGGCGACGGTCGTTCATCGATAGATATTCCTACCTAATTAACGTATCCCAGTGACTGTCTCCCACCGCCTTAGTGCACCTGTGACACCCTGTCCGTGGGTTATCTCATGTTGGATGGTTCACCTGTCCAGCTGCTCTGGTTGCCGTTGGGTCGCTATGATTAACATGAGCCGCAGCGAAGCGTCCAGTGGTCGCCTAGCAACTCTTAAAGCGTCGTGCTAGACGTCGTGATTCAAGCTTCAAGTGGAAGTTGTTTATCTGGTTAAATTGCCCGGAAACGGGGAAATTTATCCAAACTGTTTGTACTGCTAAAGCATCGCAGACACTTTTTATAAGCGTGTTTTTCAATGAGACACGATCCACTGTTCAAACGCGCATGCTCTGTGTAAACCCCGCTGGTGTTGTGCGTATATCCACATCCTTGTGAATTATTCTCCTCTTTGCGTGAACGCGCATCATGTCTTTAGGTACGCTTGATTTATTCACAGGAAGACGAAGCGCCATTAATGTGTCATTGCGTATGTACAACGAAGTCTGCCCTCGGGATTTAACCCAAACTATTGTGTAGGAGCAGTGAGGGGCTTCAGCACCCGGGAGAAAACTGGAACACTCGGAGGAAGCCCAAGCAGACACAGGGAGAACATGCAAACTCCACACAGATGATTGGACGGGATTTTGAACTCAAATACTTTCTTGCTGTGCACAATATTTAGCTCGATACACTCTTCTTCTGAAATAAAAGGCGGTTCATAGTTTATAACGGTAAGCAAAAACTCAGAACATAACAAGTGGAGCATTTTTACCAATACATTATATATTGTAGGTTTATTCTAGGTTTAAGGATGAACACGTCGCATTCAGAAGGCCAATGGAGGACCAAAACCATCCTCCTGGATATCCTCCACTCATCCAGCTCACTGTACCGACCCCCATCTGCCAGTAGATTATGAACTTGCTGAAAGACAGGAGGTAGCCAGTACGACTGCGGGCAAACCCACATCAAGCACACAGACCACTCTGGTAGTGCCTTCCTCCATTCAGGACTTTTACATTTTAGGAAACAGGCAACATCACTGCAGACCCATTACACCCTACTTACAACCTGTTCCACCTCCTCCCCACAAGAGGGCGCTAGAGGTCACTGTACACCAAAACAACCATATAAAATAATTCCTATCCACGGGCTGTGATTCAAATCAACGCTCAACATGATCAAATTACAAACATACAACTTGTTTCACTGTTCTGTGTATTGTAATTTTTACGGCAAAACCCTTTTTTATTACTACTAGGACAGAAATATTGCCAAATATAGTATAATGTATACTAATTGGAAAATTGTTGGTTCTATTACCGGTTCCTCCAGAAAGCGTGTTGAAGTGTCCTTGAGCACTACACCGAACCCCTAACTGGTCAGGACAACAGATGAGATTTTACCTGGTGGCTAAATGTGTCACATTTACATTATAAATATTGTTAACATGCACCATTGCTAGAAAGAAGACTATCATTATTATTATTATTATTATTATTATTATTATTGGTAGTAGTAGTAGTGGTAGTTGTTGATGATGTTTTATTAAAATTTATTTGTTATTTAACACATTATTTGTTGTGTATAAGAATCAAAGTTTGATAAACCGCACCGAGGAAGAAAATGCACGTTCACGCGAAGGAGACCAGGATTCATTGTTGAGTATGAAAGCGGTGAAACACGGGCCGCGGTCTGTTTCTACTCTGTCCTTACATTGACGGAGTAAGGGGAACAACAGAGGACTGAGACCCTGTCGAGCTGTCCCCTCCTTTCTCCACATCAACCACTGTACGACAATGTCCCTGCTGAGATTTCAAAACGACTGGGACGAAATTGACCAAGAATACCAACAACTACAGGTGACTGTCGCTACGGCACAAGAGGAGATTAATGGCGTTAAGGAAAGATGACCGATGTCGAGGGATTACTGAGTTACTTTCCCTCTAGGTGTATGAAGGATGACGTGGTTTTCCCTGACAGCCAGCAGCAGGGCAGTGGTTGCTGGTTCGTTTAGCCGGCTCCTTCTCGCTTGTCACGGTCATTTTTACCTGCAAACTTTAGAATGAGCCATGACGCCAGAAGGATTGTATCACGACTCGGATCAGCATTAGCACAGTTTATGTTCCAGCTGCATCCTCATGCCCGGGCATGCTAACGTGAGCTAGCATTAGCTGCATGATGGCTGTGTCGATGCTTTGAAAGTGATTTATCCCAGTTGCTTTGGCAGTTTCCTGGTGACGTTCAGAGAATGTTGACATGCGGCTATTCGCTGATGCTTAAAGTTTGCATCGTGGGGAGATAAAATGCAACAGCGGTATCCTAATCGTTGTCTTGCTAGCTTGCTAACGGTAGCTTGGGAGCTGGTTCACCGCACCGTTTTTACGTGTCACGATTAGCTTTAGCTGACTACAAATTGCACTATTAGAGCTGGTTTAAAGATCATATCTCTAAAGGGCACTCTTGAGTTCATTATTTAGGTTTATTGGTTGAATATTTTAGAGATAGGGGTGGGACATGATCAGTAGTAACTTCCTCCTGTTCCATATCAAACATGTGTGTTGGATTCTTGAGAAATCATGAGTTATGCTCGACATAAGGACATCTGATTCATATGATATAGTTAAGGCTAAGGGATTGTGTACATACGTTATCAGAGAGTGAGCATTCTGAACACAGACCAACAGAAACTGCGATTTGGATCTGTGACGCTATGGAAATCAGGGGCTGCCCTTTGAGACATGGGTGATATGTTGCCTGGCCATGCATGTTCTTGAGTTAAGGGCACGTCTAGATAACAGCTTTGACCCAACACATGCTGCAGCCTGGACACAACTCCCAAGTATCATGTGAACCAAAAAACAACAAATCACTCATTTGATTTCTGTAGTAATAGCTGAGATTCAACATCAGATGTGTGAAAAGTCAAAATAGTTTTAATCAAGTTGCCTGAATGTACATTTATAAACCAGGAGGATGTTTCAACACTTGCCTAAATGTCACCTTCAGCTCTGAGTCAAGAATGTGAGCTACTTAAGCCCCCGGTAGGGGCCAGAGATGTCAATTGGGGTACTCGAACTCAGATATAGGCCAAACAATGCCAAAATATATCAGCATCATGTGACCTAAATCTGAGTGAGTACCCTAATTTACATATCTCAGATGACCTGATTCCAACTGTTTGACCTTTTGGACTACCTGGTTTATTGAGCGTGACGTTGATCAGACGTGAAAATTCCAGTTCTTCTGTTTATGAGTGAGAAAGATTCATTAATGTACAGTTTAAAAAAAAATCCGAATCTGTCCCAGACCTTTAGATGCCAACATGAATTTCCACGAATATTCTCCTTTTGCTGAGTTGTCCCCAGTCATGCTCTGAGGGCATCAGTCCTATTGATTACTCTCCAAATAAGCATACTTTTACTGAATACACACTCGCCAAGACCACTACTGAACCAGTTAGATGTTTACCGCCATACTCTTTACGTAGCAGAACGTACAGGGTTATTTCTCATCACTGAACGTGTTTGTCTATGTCCGTGACATTCATTCTGTCAGTGTAAAAAGGATTTTGCCATGTTGATATTACTTACCACTAAATAATACTAATACATATAATTTTAATATGACTATGTCCACCTGGCTGACACTTTCTCTGCTTTTCAGGAAACTCACAAAGTTTACCGGCAAAAACTTGAAGAGCTCACCAATCTGCAGGCAACATGCAGCAGTGCCATCAATAAGCAGAGGAAATGTCTCAAAGACCTTGGCAACAGTCTAACAAAGTAAGTAAATTTAGTCTTTGTTCCGTTCATTTGCCTTAAGGTCCTTTATTTTGACTCTTGGACCACTTTCAAAAATACATTTAACATTGTCAGTGATTCTTCCAGCCCTGATGGTGCTTTTCCCTGTTGACACACAGCTTCTATACCTGTGCCAGATATAGATAACCCCTGTTCAAGCATGACTTGGCAGTGTCTTCATGTAGGATGTCTTTATTTCATATATTACATCTCAAACATGATATCTCTATTATTATTATTATTTATCATCCATGATTTTTTATTTATTCTTTTATTATTTCAGCTTTCTTGGTTTTCCATACAAGTCTATCACGTGGCTGCTTATTGATCCCATCATCTGTCTGAATTGGAAGATCTCTTTTCTGGGTTAACTTTTTTTAAATGCTGTCACTTTTACTTAAAAATGACATCTCACAGGTCATCTGGTTTGTAAAAGTCACCCTTATGATTGGCTCACTTGCCCCTGTATAAGCGTTTTTTTTTTTAACTTGGCAACCCAAAGGCATTTGGTCACACTGCTGTCATTCAGTAGTTTTTCTGTAAATGATACCTGGCTGTGAGTCAGCAAATTGCCAATGCAACTTTCACTAATTATTAATTTCAGCTCGCGTTCACACACGAGCCAAACATGCAAATTTGAGGGAAGGTTTATGGCTGTTCGGGATGAGATAAGAATTGTCAAAGCAGACACTCACATTATCATCAATGTAGCGTCCTGCACAATTACCTTTATTATGTCCCCCAGGTACTTGTAAGGCAAGAAGGAAAGACGTACCTTACCAATATATCCATGACCCTAGTATATTGACATTAAACGGTGTCAACTGCAGTAAAAATACTTTTCATTAGACCATATTTTTTATGGTTCTCATTCAATGAAAAACAGTACAAATATCCATCCATGCATCCAATTGTCAACTGCTTATCCAAAGTCGGGTGGTGGGGGAACTGGAGCCTACCTCAGTTCTCAGTGAGTGAAAGACGCAGTCAAAATATGATTTATTAATATCTCCTGATGACCAATGCTATAGGATGATGTGCTTCGATGCATGAGCTGGACTCTCTTTTATTATGACTCAAAATAGAACCAAAATCGCTGTCCCCAGCATGTACAGCTCCCTCTATTACGGAGAGAGAGATCCGTTTTATGTGTCACGATTAGTCCCCGTGTGTGCTCTTCATAGAGGACCAGGGATTAGTTGTGTGCATGTTATTTATTAAGAAGTCTAATGAAAGAGATGTGCTCGTGTGTTTTTCAACTCGGCCCCGTTTGCGGTAATGAATTCTTGTACATGTTAGTTCCTCATTCCCTCACATGATGCGACATGTTCCAAGACAACCGCAGGAGGGAGTCATACCGCGTGGAGGTGGTGGCTATGAAGGTAGTCTCCTCACATTGTGACATCATTTCTTCGCAGGTGTGTACAAACATGCGATGAGAAAGAGGTCAAACTAGTAAAGGACATAGAGGTCCAAATAAAAGATAAAGAAAATGTGTTCTTTGATATGGAAGCATATCTGCCAAAGAAGAACGGGTCAGTACTTTTCTATTTCCTGACTGTTATGTTCATCAATTCAGATCATTTGTTTAACAGTGTGGATTGAGAATTTAGTTTTCTTGCCTCTCTTCTTTCAGATTATATCTTAATTTGGTCCTTGGGAATGTAAATGTTACACTTCTTAGCAATCAGGCAAAGTATGACAAGTTTCCAATATCTAACTATTAGTGCCATAGAGCTGCATTTACACGTGCTGCATTTCATCTACACTTCTCTCTTCCATCTGTACTCTCACAGATTTGCCTACAAAGATGAATATGAGAAGTTCAAGCTTTGCATGACTATAATTCTCATGTTTGGGTCCATAACTTGCCTGTTCTTGCTCAATTATCGGTGAGTTGAACATATCCCCTCTAGCATCTTTGCCACTGTCACGTATCGCGTATCAATTGAATTCATCAGCGTCTTTTTTGTGTTGCCTACTTCAGTGTCACAGATGAAATCTTTAACTTTCTGCTGGTTTGGTACTACTGCACATTGACTATAAGGGAAAGCATCCTCATGTGCAACGGATCAAGGTACGTCATAGGAAATGGGTCATTTTGTGTGCTGCTGTCCACTTTGCTGCTTTGTTAGACTGCAAATTTCCCTTTATGGGACTAGCAAAGGAAAGTTTTCTTTTATCTGATTTGATAATATAAGACGGTTAAAGCTTTTGTGAAACTGCATGAATATTGATGTTGAAATATTAAATTCAAAATATTCAATAATATTTCATATTAATTTTTATGTGATTCATGCATAGCACATTTTTGATCTACTTAATGGATTTCTTAAACTAATTGCAGTCTTGCTGTTACTTCTTGATAATTTTTAATATTTCGTCTCTCTTTAATGTCTTTTTCAGGATTAAAGGGTGGTGGGTTTCACATCATTATGTATCCACTTTCCTGTCGGGGGTGATGCTTACTTGGTAAATGTTTCAGTTTAAAATTCTTTCACTGTCACATCATTTCAGAAATTGCATTTTACCTTTTTGAAATGGTTTTCCGAAAGGTACCTTAATTAATTATGATTAATAATTACATCACTTAATCACAAATGTTCCCTCATGGGACTAATAAAAGAATATCTTATCCTATCTTAATTGTGTGGTTTAATTCTTTCTTCATAGGCCAGAGGGGCTAATGTATCAGATGTTCAGGAGTCAATTCCTCGCTTTCTCCATCTATCAAAGTAAGAACTTAAGAATTGCCTTGCTTGCCTCGATAGTGTCTCATAAAACAGGTCTTCACTCTACATCATCCTCAGAATCAATGTATTGGCCGTGTAGGTTTTCTCATACATGGGGATTTGATTCCGCTTTTATGGCCCTCACAGGTACTTCAATTAGAATGACAACACAACAGTCTTCCATCCTTGCATTGGATATCATTTCATCTTGAGTGTTAGAAAGCCTAAGACTAATTGTGAAATCCTATGTCATGTCATGTTGTTTCTCAACTAGTTTCAAGTGCTTACACTGTTTCCAGTTCCCCTTTACAGAAACTCACCACTAGGATTCAGTATGATGTAGCTGTACTCTTACTTTGTGTTTGTTTTCGATGTAATTTCTCATTTTGTAAAGCACTTTGGTTAAAATCTGCTCTTTATACTGAGATCATGTACATAGCAAACCATGACATTTCCCCTCACTCCTCACATTTCTGTGTTTGATCGAAAAGAGGTGTGGATACTATATATAACTTCATCCTTCATCTACTGTAGCTGATATCTTGATGTTAATATGTTTGTTTTCCAGGCTTTGTTCAATTCCTTCAGTATTACTACCAGAGTGGTTGCTTATACAGGTTACGAGCCTTGGGAGAGAGAAATCAGCTGGATCTCACAGTAGGTGAGTTGACTGCTGTATCTGCTGATAGTCATTCTAGTCCTGAAGGCCTCAGAAAGCCATGGTCAGTGAAATAGGGTAAGGGGGAGGTTTGGAGCCTAAAGAAATTCAACTGGCTGGTTGTTTTTCACAGCTAATTGAGTAAGGGCTAAGCTTTTTTCTGCTATTTAAAATGATAATGTATTTTATACTACAATAACCACCACACTAACAACATTTCTGTGTGCCTTTAGAGGGATTTCAATCCTGGATGTGGAGGGGTCTGACTTTTCTGTTGCCTTTCCTCTTTTTTGGCCATGTAAGTGTGTAAAGTTTTATGATGAGCAACTCCCAATGCCATCCTGGGTTTTATGTATACTAAATGATAAAATGTCAAAATGTCTTTTTATCATAAGTCACATGTTCATATTCAGAATTCGTATGAATGGTAAAAGGATTCATTCTTATATAGCGCTTTATTAGCCTAGCGACCACTCAAACCACTTTACATCGTATGCCTCACATTTAGTGTTTGTGTAAAATTTCAATAAAAGGTAAAACAAACTTTAGTCAAATGTGTTTTTTAAAACACTGAAGTATAAGTGAAATCCAATTTAGCCCACAGCTCATGCCGGGTGCAAGAACAGCACACATTCAACAGTTTGCTAACTTGAACAGTTCAGATGCAGCCAAATGGGGGGGGGGGATTCTTAAAACTTTTACCATGGTGATGAGGAGTAAATATCCAAATACAAGTGAGAAGTGAGGGGTTACATTGAATTTGGCTTGATAATGCACTTTTGTTGAGATAAGAGAGCAGGACAAAAGCTTCGATGACTTCAGGAGCTAAGTTTGGTCAAGATGATACCCCGTGACTTGCGGTAGCTTCATCTGTCTTTTTATTGAACTTTACAGTTTTGGCAGCTATACAACTCAGTGACCCTGTTTCAGTTGGCAGGACATGAGGACTGTAAAGAATGGCAGGTATTTATTTTAGAGCTCAACTATTATTTTTGATGATGGTCGTTTTGAGGTTTGCCTTCTAACCACCTTTTTTTCACTTTAGGTATTTATGTTGGCACTGACATTTCTCGTCCTGTTCCTGGGGAATTTTCTCACAACGTTGAAAGTTGTACACCAAAAATTTCAGAAAAATCAAGAAAAAGTGAAAAAGCAGGACTGAGAACGAACTCCAGGATGGCTCAAACTCTTCGAATGGTCAGTAACTCTTGAGGCAGATCTATGGCTTACAAAATGGCTCGACATACTGACTGCATCAGGACAAAGCTGAAACAACTGTTTCTCTCAGGCTTTGATGACAGCAGCGACATCTGGCCAAAGTGTTCAGTGAACGGGCTTCCCCCCCCCCACTGACTTACCATTGTTCTTCCTGCGCACTCCCTCACAGCAGAGGTGTTCACATTATGGATCAGCCACTTAAATCTTAGTTTGTCGCTTGGTGTAGATATAAAGTGATTAGACAGGTCGTGTTTCACTTTTTTGTCACTGCATGAATTTGTTAAGAAGGAATCTCTCCAAATGATATGCAACTGCAGGAGGTTATATAGTAGTGATGCGCGGGTCGACACTAAAGCTTACTTGAAAAGGTCACGGGTTCAGGTGGGCGGAGTCAAAAATGACAAAACAGCACTCTGAGTAAGTTACAAATGACTTATCATAACATTGCGTGCAATAGGCTAGGCTGTGCATTACTCGTCCACCTTCTCTTTCCCTCTCTGTCTCTCTCTTGCCATGTGAAGGACAGCCATTTTTTTCCTGTGGGGTCGACGTGATTTGTTTTTGAATATTGTTCTTGAAGATGGTCGTGTTATGTGTAAATGGCTTGTCGATTCTTTGATGAATTAAAAGTTCCATCCATCGTCAACCGCTTACCTGAAGTCGGGTCGCAGAGTCCCGCTGGAGCTAATCCCAGCACTCATTGGGTGAAAGGCAGGGAAACACCCTGGATAGGTCACCAGTCCATCACAGGGCTTGAGCATTTAGGGGTTTCAGTGTCTTGCTCAAGGACACTTCGACACACTTATCTGAATGAACCCCGTGGATTGGACCACCAATCTTCTGATTACTAGACTACCGCCCAACCTCCTGAGCTATGCCGCCCCTTGAATAAAGTTATTTTTTAAAATTTAAATTAAAAAAAAATCTGTCTTGTTTTCTCAAACACATACATGCACGGACCTGTGAGCTTTTTCCCCAAGTGATGTCCGTAGCTTTTGTTTAAACCGCCGGGGTATGAAAGATGAAGCTTGTCAGGGTGCCGTGCTCTGGGAACTGACAAGCCTGAGGCAGCAAGTTTGAACCCAGCAGCAATGCCCGTCAACTATGCCATCTGAACTTAACCTCCCCTAACCTCCATCTAAGGCTGTGTCCACCCCTACAACATGGGGGCTAACGGTGACACGTAAAACAGACCTCTCCCTCTTAACAAAGAAGATGTGTGTTTGAGAGGCATAGTTCAGGTCTTAAATGATAGGCTACTGGTTTTGCTGCTATCCACAATGAAGAATCTCCCTGTTCATTTAGTAGCCTGGACCCAGGCGCTATTGGGATATGATAAAGTGGCCAATGCCTCACATCACAACCCAAATTGAAAACGGTACAGCACTGCTCATTTGACTGTAAGCTAGGTTAACATGGGAGGTTTTCGGGTCAGGCGGTGTGTATTGACTCTGATAACAGTTTCAAGTGGGTACAGGGCTAAGAAACAAACAACCACTGACCCGTGCATCACTAGTAGGTAGCATTGAATAATCTAAACTGTGTATTTTGCCTTGGAAGACCCAAGTCTGTCATGTAGATACTTCATACTTCTGTGAAGTACCAGTGGTCAAATTGTCTCTAGATATAACATGTAAACACATTGCTCCATTATTTGTTTCTGATCACTTTTATATGTAGCATTTAAATCATTGCTGTCTTTCTCCTGTTTTTTTACCATTCTGTAAAAAAAAACCTTTCAAATGACCAAATCAGATGTTCTACGCTACAGCTGAGAGACGACTGCTTGCTTGCTACCATCTCTTGTGAAGCGTTTTTAGTCCTTATAAATGTTAGCCCTTGATCATTTGGTGCCATTCCTGTATGTTCTGTCATGCATGGGTCCCATAATAACATTGCTTTTGTTTTTCGAGGTCATTTTTCGATGGCTCCATCGAAGAATGGGCTGGAGAGCATCCAATCATTACAGGTGGTAACCACCAGAGCCAGTAAACTGTATCATTTCGTAAAATTGGGAGCTCAGATTTTCTAACTAATATTCAAGAAGAGACCCTCTACTTATGTAGAACCCCCACTAACGAGTGAATAGCTTTCATTTGGAACAAAGGACGTCCCTGCCTGCACCTGATGGCACACATGACCAGAATCTGCTTTGTCTCAACAAATCTGAATCTGTACGTGGGTTGCTTTTCTAATGCTTTTTTGCCTTGTTGCTGGCAGATGGTAAACTGACTTCAGGTTAAAGTGAAGTTTATATGTCCCGATATGTCCTATGAAGTTTTGGGATAAATGTTTATCTGAGATGAAAAAGTATCACTTGTAGTTCCTATTACATGTTGTGTCCTACGCCGAAGGCCTGTTTTGAAGAAAATGCTGCTATTTGCACAGGTACTGTAAGATCCTTAGTCTGGATTGTCACAAAGATGTGCTGGATTATTGTTTCTACAGTTCTTATTTCCATACGTGATGTGTAAAAGTTACTTATGGCCAAAATCTTGAGCTTTTGCACCGGTTCATATTTTCAATTTGGTTTGTCTTTCATACTTGACATGACTTGTTCTGTTGTATGAAAATAAGGATTTTTTTAACATGGGAAAATAACACTTTATAGTAGGCTGTAATGCCTTATTCACTCTAGCCTCTCATAGTTCAAATGTTTTGCTTTTTGGAAATCCAAAGAGTTTAGTGGTAGTTTAGTCCTGGTCTTTCTGAACATGTGTAAGAGAACCACACCTCTTGTATCACTTTTAATGGGTGGAACTGAACCACACTGAGTTGCAGACCAAAACTTTACACTTGATGAGAGCCGCTACATTGCACAAAAGATCTTTATTTTCTCATTCATACACTAGCTGACCTGACAATACGATATCTCCTATGGATCATTCATTTTAAGACTGTAACCTGTGCCTGAACATTATCAATAAAGAGACAATAGACATTTTCACATTCTCTGTAAATTACTGTAGATGATACAAATTAAATGAAAAATGGGTAATAGACTACTTTTACATATGAAATTATTTCTATTACTAAGATTTTGTTTCAATACATTTTTTTGTAAATGGGTATGCACTGGCCTCAAAGGCCTCAAAGTGTGCCGGAGGTATCACATTCAAACGCTAGTGGGCGCTGCTGGTGAAGATAAGACCCAACAGTGGAAAAACAATCGCTCTAGTAAAGCCAGCCCCGTGTATTCCCTGTACCAGCTCATGCGTTTATTGGACTATTTGGTTTGTGCGTTTACCTGTTTGGGGGGCGGGGCAAGTAACAATGTTGGGCTGACGAAAGTATCACCAGGCAGAAGCTATTAATTATTAATTATTATTAATCATATTCTCAAAAGTAATATTTCCCTGTGCTAATGTGGGTGTTTGTCCAAGGAGGTCAATACTGAAATCAGACTCGTCTCTCATTCAAACATTCATTGTGCTGTAGGTTAAACTCGTTCAACATCCATATCATCTACAGTACAGTCTCCTAAGTAAGAACCTGAAGCGATGCTTCGTCCTTGAGTCTAGCTTAAGTCCATTTATCAGAACGGGCGGCCTTAATCCCCCAAGCTTCATCGAAGTGTGCCTTCACCCCCACATGAAGTTTAGGGGATTAAGGTCGGATGCTCTTTCTGACACCTAGCTGTGGGATCGAACCTGCAGCTGCCAGACTAAAGGCTCTGTCCCCAAAAGTCCACAGGCTGGTGTGTGGGATGGAAAGCAGGCCCATGCCTGAGAACTGCAGACTCCCAAAGAGACAATAGGGATTAAGGTCTGACATGCATTGGGGGTTGGGGGGCATGGAGGGATTTGTAGGTGAGGAAAAGGATTTTCAAGGTTCCCAGATTATGTCCCCACCATCTTTAGTCACTAAATACTCGGCATCACTGAGTTCAGCCAATGTCAAATTGAATGTCATCTAGCGTGACAGTCGTGTATAACCTCAGCGGTAACCTCGGGTCTATTCTTGTACAACAATGGCTTCATAAGATGACGCAATTCTTCTTCCTACTGCATTGTTGTGCTTTACGGCAGGCTGCAAAAGCTTTTTTGGTGGCTTCCCTGAAAATGTCCTCCACGTTCTCCTGATATTTGGAGGAGCACTCCAGATATAGCTCAGCGTTCATCTGCTGTCGAGTCTCCTCTCCCTGTGTACCCAACCACATGCAATTAAAACTGAGGGTGTGAATCTACGAGTAGAGGAAACCATGTACCACTTGTTCTTTCAGTTGGACATCGGACTGGAATAAATATTGGAATTCTGAACTCATTCAGAAATAACGTTTATTATTGATTAAAAATAGTGATACAACTGAAATTATTATTTGTAGTAGTAGTAGTAGTATTACTCTTCTTGCATAGCGTGCTGGACACTATATGCACTGGACACAAGCCATGCAGAATACTTGTCACCATACATTTGCAAGAGTATCTGAACCCTTTCATTCACTTACCTGAATGTAGGTTATTGGAGCCTGATTCATGGCTCTAAGCTTCCTAATGCACTCTTTATCCTTCCTAAGATCAGTCTTACAGCCAATCAGGATTATGGGGACGTCTCGACAGAAGTGCCTCACCTCTGGATACCACTGGTAGAAAAGACAAATACAAATGATGTCTCGTATGCAAATTTCATAAAGTAATCCAATTTTTCAACAATTGAGATTATTACATTATACTGAGATTATAGTAAAATGCAAAGCTCACCCGATGTTCAGAACTCTGAGATGTGCCCTCAGCAATGTCTCAACAATAGGTAAATGTGTTGTTTAATGCTATCAGTGCTTCTGGGCATCGTTGAACAAACAGACATTACACATTCTAAAAACGGACTGCAGCTGTGCACAGGAACGTTACATTAAGATAATGGTCTTGTGTTGGCCATGTTGATTTACGTCTACCAGTGTCCCTTTGATTGCCTTTCTCCTGTTTACACACAGCCCTCGGCTGAGGGAGAGTTCAGGCACAGCAATGTCAGCTTGCTTTCTAAAACCATATTTGCAGACCCTCTGCTAGCCTGAATCGCACGACAGTTACACTTAAAGGAATGTAAAGACACATTAATGAAAACACCCAGGGTAAAATCGACTGATCCACCATAATAACGTTTGTTCTCATGTGTTCGTGTATGTAGCATCATGCTATGCTAGCAACATCCGGGTCGCTCGGTATGGCAATGGCGTCCTGGTTACCTTGATCGAGACGTTGTCAAAGCTGGTGGGGTTGGTCACATCATAGCAGACGAGGATCAGGTTGGCTTCCTGGTACGAGAGAGGCCTTAACCGATCATAGTCATCCTGTCCTGTGGGGAACGAACCGTGTATAGGGCGAGTTAAAGTCAAGGAAATTTAATAAACGTGGAGATGCAATCGAATTTTCACTTTTACATTCCCGAGGTGAGTAAAACCCCACGCTAGGCATTTGACAGCAAGGCCGAGCATGAACCAACATGATGTCGTGAAACCACAT
Organism: Regalecus glesne; assembly: GCA_900302585.1. Taxonomy (NCBI): domain Eukaryota; kingdom Metazoa; phylum Chordata; class Actinopteri; order Lampriformes; family Regalecidae; genus Regalecus; species Regalecus glesne. The sequence continues at coordinate 1,137 of OMLC01042700.1, read as the reverse complement.
CCTGGGGTGAACTTCCCTTCGCAGCCGTACACAGAGATAAGTGGGGGCCTCACACGGGGTAGATACCGTTGTTATCCCCCGGAAGACAGATTTCTACAGAAGCAACAGTTGTGTTCATGTGTGGTGGTGTTCATGATGTTCAGCGTGGGTCGGGTAGGCTTCCTGGCTCTTGTTTTAATCACGTGGTCGACACATCCTTCCCCCATCTTACTCAGTAAACGAAGGTGGAACCAAAACCAAAAATATAGGGACAATTTAAAGGGAAATGACAACGTTTGCTTAGCGTGTTGCTCTTTTTCAGAAATGACATTACATTTGAAAAATGTGCCCCCTTTTTTCATTTATTCAGACATTTGCCACAATATTAGGGGGAGATGATGACTGCTAACTAACTTGATCTTTGGACTGCTTGTTGGATGGCCGTATAACCGGGTGGGTAGCTAATAATGGGAAATGATGCACAGTTAACCGCAGCGTTTCCTTTGACATGGGCCTTCATCATCCCCTCTATTAAATACTGCCAGTAGTCTTTCAAAGAGCCAACACCCAGGTCAAGAATACAAGAATATATTACATGATGGCTTTGAGTGATATGAAAGATGCTAAAATACACTTTGGCTATTATTGACTCACTATCTAGACTGTGATCCATATGTTGTTTGAGTAACGCTCACACCACAGGGCATGTTCATATCTGTATTTCATCTGTTGTGCATTGGAGAGGAGACTTGGAGAACAGGATTTACTAAGTCGTGTCTGACATTAGCAGCAGGAGTCTTACCGGCCGTGTCGTATAAGATGAGCTTGACTTCTTTCCCTCTGTGGGAAACTGTGGTGACATATTTCTCAAAGACTGATGGGGCGTACTTCTGTAATGGACAGGGAAGGACAGAGACAGAGATATAGTAGGTTTATCAACAGAAGCAAGACTCAACTCAATTGAATTCAATGATTTTAAAGTGATATGTTTTAGCCCCACTATAACATTTAAGCTTTTCCATTGTTGCCTGAATGTGAGGCTGATATAGATGTGTGTACATTTTGGAGAAACCACTGTTAGTTTGAATTACTGTTGTTAAAATGGGATTTGGATGGATGTAAAATTCAGCTTATTGACTTGTCCTTTTATGTACATAC
>OMLC01042698.1:0-19261 GCA_900302585.1 Regalecus glesne | reverse complement strand
GACGTCTGCACTTGCGTGCACACAAACACACACACACACACACACACACACACACACACACACACACACACACACACACACACACACACACACACACACACACACACACACACACACACACACACACACACACACACACATATAAGGCACTGACGGTGGCCTTAAAAGTACGTTTCAGACAATAAAGGTGTCAGTGTTCTGGATTAAAATCAAGGCAGAATATCCTGAGATCGCCCAAAAAGCATTGAAACCCCTGCTTCAATTTTCAACCTCTTATCTTTGTGAAGCGGGATTTTCTGAAGTGACTGCAACCAAAACAAAACTACGGAGTAGACTGGACGTACAGAACACACTTTGGGAGTCATTGTTTCCCATTACCCCTAGATGGGACCAGCTAGTTGCAGAGAAACAAGCTCAAGGCTCCCATTAATTCCCTTACTATTATTTGATTGACTTGTTCACCTTTTTATATAGAAATGATCAGTATTTCTCATATGTTGAATGCACTGATTCTAAGTTGCTATATTTCAAAATAAACCTCATCAGCGCAGCCACTTGAATTGAGTTTTTTGTTATAATCATTTCTTATTAGAAATTATTTCCGTTCTAAAATAAATAGAACTAGGACACCTTGACATGTTTCTCTGGAGGTGTGGGGATCAAATCTACAACCTTCCGATCACCAGGTGACCGCTCTACCCAACGAGCCATGCCTTCTGCAGGACCAGGGATTAAACCACCAATCTCTGATTACTAGAAAACTGCCCTACCCACCGAGCTATGTTTCCCCTAAGCATTGCCCAATAAAATAAGTATTGGGAGTCTTTCAATGAATGTGAAGACCGTACTTTTTTGTTGTTTTGAATTTTGTCCCTTGTACTAAAACATTCTGGATAAACAGATACTTAGTTCCTCTTCTGGGAAGAACACAGCTGACCTAATTAATTATTTTTCCACTTCTCCGAAGTCACTATAATTACTCTGGATATGGGTCTTTATTTTCTATTATCTGCTCCTACATAGCATAACACCAAGTGGGGAAAAGAAAGCCAAAGCTGCTTACACCCTTTCCAGGTATCTCATGTGTACAAGTGGCCACTCCAGTAATGTTATGAATCACCCATCAGTGACAAAACTATATGCAACCATAACTGACTGAGCCTATACCACTAAGTAAAGAAGACATAGACTGAGATGCTAGAAAAAAATCAAAGTAAGGAACAGTCTTCTATGAATATTACACTACCTGTTGATCAAGGGTCAAAGTCAAGGTGAGGCGCACAAATTGGGAGACTGAGTCTTCGGCTGTGGATGGGTAAAGGACCAGGCTCACTTCCCAGCCCCTGAAGAAAAGCCGAAAAGCAAGTCAGCAGATTTGATAAGATTGTTTGAAAATGACAATATCCAAAATTAAATATAGTAATATTGTTTAAGGGATTCATCACTAATCCAATACATGGATTTCACAGTTACTATGGGAGAGATTGGTGCATAAGACTAGCCATCAATCCTTATCCAGACCTGAAAACGTGGCAATATGACCTTAATTTTGACTTTTGGGGCACAACACAAATTAAAAAGGTAGATGTTATGAAGCACGGTACTTGTTTGTAAGTTTAGCCTATGTGTCAACAATATCAAGTCAAACCCAATTGCGCATCAATCACAATCGATATAAAGAGGTCTGGCACAAAGTCTCACCCGTTATCTTCTCTATTGACCTGAAGCTCATCCAGGTAGATAGACTGGAGCACCTCAATTTCAGACTGCACTCTGCAGAGTAGATAACGGTAGAAAAAATGCTTTTGTCTGGAAGCTTACCAGTTTATTAACACAGCCCTGGCTTTGCTAACGATGTAAGCTAATAATGTTGTCGTTAGCTGACATGTTGTGTAATTATGAAGAAGGCTAGCGACGTTTCACCTCATTTCCCTCCCAGAAAATAACTAACATGATTGTATAACTGACACGAAATAAAACAATATCATGTAGTCAGAATTCAATGAGGTGGAGGAGGACAATTGGAAAATGCTGTTAATAAACTCACTCATACTCGGCAGCCATGGTGGTGGGTTGTCGTCCACGACAGCCGCTAGTGAACGCTGTTTGATATGTGTGACTCTGGGTGGACTTCCGTTTGCACAGCCTCCCCTTCTTCTTCTTCTTCCTCTTCCTCTTCTTCTTCTTCTTCTTCCTCTTCTCCGTCTTGTGTTTCTCTGCTCTTCCTTCTTATACTCGCCTCCCTCTTCTTTCGAACCAATTTAAAATACGTATATCGCCATCCCCCTTTAAACCAGATGTGCAATACATATGTAACACTGTAAATACAGATGGAACTTATTGTGGTTTAGACATTGACATACAATATAAAATGTAGTTGTGAGGTGGATAGTGGATGAATATATAGTGAAATGCTGTAACCGACCAGCCTTTCGTTGTGTGGCATGCAACTGTTGCTTATGAGTGGTGATGATGCAGTCAACTCAGATTGAACATATCACCTGTTTGAGTGACGAAACGTCTCAGAATAAACTTTTTTATCAAGTTGAACCAAATCATCTAAAAAAGGAATATCTTATCGTATGATCGGTTGTGGAGTTTTGGTATGGTATATTGTCATGTGTATGGCAAACATTATATAAGTAATATGGCATAATACATGGGGATGTATTATGCAGATTATTCAACCATAACTAAATAATGTATTGTAGTGACATACCTGTTGTGCACACTTCCTTGCTTCTAATGTCCTGTTCCATTTATTTTGCTGTTGCTGTTTTTTTTCGTTCTTTTTGTTGTTTTTCCCTCTTTTTGTGTTAGTGATGTAGACAAGTGTTTAGAAGATGCTCTAAATCCGGCAAATTGATTCTGACTGTAATCCGGCACACCAGAGTCCCGACCCCACCGAGCAGCTTCGAGACCCCATAGACCAACGTATCTCTTAAAAAGAAATAATGGCTACGTAGCAGCTAACGTGAAATCTTTGGCTCCCTATATTTACTAAAGTGTCGACATTCAAAACGTCATGACCCCCAATTAAAGCTATCTGATGTAGCGTAACCTACGAAGAAAGACGATACATGTAAAAGCCTTTAAAGTGTAAAAAATACCTACTCGATTTCTTATTTTCTTCATGTTCTTTCTGTCTTGTTTGTATGCACCGTTTGAGGGTGACACAATTTCAAATCCGTTGTCTCTGCACAATGAAAGCAAAGTTAGTGAATCTTGAATGCTGTTTACCTGTAAATGAATTAATTCTGAGCTGTGCTGGAATGAGGTCTGTATATTGTCTTTTTTGTTATCTATATTCCCTTTGTTGGCTGCTGATCTGTGCAAAAGGCGGAAGTTATTTCTTTCTTTCTCTTGTCCTGTCTTTATAACTATGTGCAAACCACAAAATAGATTACGCCACTACTGGCCACAAAAACACTACTGGTAAAATGTTATTTGCTAGTCTCCTTTATTTCTTATTTATAAAATCCCATGTGGTACGTAAACATCGTCTCAGCAACCGGATTCATTTCGAAATCAATAAACCATTTAGAACCAACAATTAACCAAAATGTAAGTGTGGACACGTTAAAGTTTAAACTTACTGATGAACTCATCAGTCTTCGATATTTGTTCATGCGTAGTGGGAGGTGATCGTCAATTAATCAGTGTCTTCGTGTCGTGTAGTAATAAATCCAGTAGATGGCGATAATGGCGTATATGGACTACCACCGGCTAGGAGGGAAGAAGAAGAAAGCGCGAAACCCAGACTAGCAAAAATCAGACCGACTATATTTAGTCTTTAGGGTGATTTTCTGATCACTTAAAGCCACAGAATGGCCCGTAATGACGCATGCAGAACCACACTCGGCTTGGCCAAACTAACGTTGACATTGATTGTGTAAATCTTGTGATCAGTGCATACACACATGCACGTTTTTTTTTCTCTAGACACTTATTTTAGCTCAGTGTTCTAAAGTCTGATGGAAGAAAATATGATGGAATCGGATTCTATAGAAATGTCATCTTCAATACCGCAGGCGATTACAATTGCATGGGAAACTGTCACCGCATGTTTGGTGAGTATGTTGTGTAGCAGGCTATGGTAATATAGTGTATCCCACCTCATCAAAGTGTCTGAGCTTCATCCTGTACCCTTCATTGTTAATACGCCGATTCTCAACATGTACTAACGCAATCAGTTAACATGGTATTGGTTTTGTTTGTCTTTACACATCTCTAGCTGTCTTCAGAGTCTCGGGTGTCTGGTGACTCTCTGTCAGAATCTCTGGCCTTGTTATCTTCTCATGGACTGGGTAGGTTTTTGGGCGGCTGGCTGCTGGAGACCCTTCAGATCAGACTGAGCTCTGCTGTTGCCCCTGAGTTTTGGGCTGGACTCAAGCAGCCGGAGAACCAGCTAGAGGAGAGGGACAGGGCCCGGCTTCTTCTAACTGCCATTCACACCCTGCTGGATAGACTGGAACCCTTCTTAGGCAAGTCATCATAAGGTCGTACTTCTCCTGCTGATATGTCCTACCAGGTTTGAATTAGGGTGACCTGCAGTGAACGGTCCAAATGCAGAAAACCAACTGTAATATTTTGCAAGACAGATTCTTAATGTTCCACTCTTGTTAGGTCAACAATGGAAAGAGATGTAAAATGATATAAGACAACCATATATAATATGTTTTAATAAGATTGAAATGATAACAGTGCATGGGTTGTGGTACTCAATTGTCCTCACTGACATGGCATCAGTCTTGAAAGTTTTGGCCATATCGGCCTTGAGTTGGACTCAATGCCCCAGGTCTCCCATTTGACTTGGACTCAATAAGCTTCAGTTTCAAATTAGACTTGGACTCACCCCTATTAAGAATTAGTTTCACCTTTGTGTCTCACCTTGGCTACTCTTGATCACAAGGCAAGGCATGACCACCAATAAATAATGAGAGCGGTCTTCAACTCTGTACCTTGTTAATGTTTTTAGATTGAAATGTGAGTAAATTTATGACCATTCAAATTCTGCTATTGGAGAACAAAAACAACTACATTGAGGTTTCTATTGGATAATAATTTAAACTGATTGTTGAATGTTAAATGGAGAAATGTGTGTGTTTATTATTTTGCTTCAAAATGCAAGACAAAAGGTTCAAATGCTTTACAATACAGTATAAAAGAGGATGGCTGATCAACTCTTGTTAAAATTCCATTCTGTAAAGCAAATTTATAGTAACCCTAATCGCATATAGGACCCCATAGGTAAGATGATATGTCAGAACACCTGTTGTTATGTACAGTTTATCCATCTGTTATTATTATTATTGTTGTTGATCTTGTTTCTTTTTAGCCTATTTCATCCAGGTACCTGGCTGATTTTGAGGGAAGAACAACCCTGCAAGCACAATATTGAAACCTCTCCCTCTTCCTTTTTAGGAGGTCTGGAGCGGCTGGGGGCATGGCAGGATGAAGGACGTGGTGGACTTAGTGGCCCTGGGGCCAATGGCTTGCGTGAAAGGGCCTTCACCATTATTAGGGCCCTTCTTCTATTTTCTCCCTCCACTGTTCTCCAGGAGAGGGTATTGGAGTTCTATAGCAGGACCTTCTCTGTGCATATGAGCTTGCAGGGGGAGGCCGAAGAGGGCACGGAAGGGCCAGATGGAGGATTATGTCCTGGCTGTGGTGTCTTGACACAGCAGTGTTGGTGTCAAGAAGCCCTGGAACAACTTCAAGAGCTCAGTCACACTCTGTAAGTGAATGTAGAAATTTGGACATTACATCTTGATTTATGTGGCATGGTAATACGATTCCATTCCTCATTTAAAAAAAAGAAAGACATTTAATTCTAAAATAAGTATTAATTGAAAAGTGTGACACATATGTTAATATATTCCTGGCATTACAGCAAAACTCCTCATCAAAATATACAACAATATAAGCTATTTTAGTTTAGTTACAAGGGCAAAAGAAACATCACAAAAGAGGCAGTCTATTTGTTTTTCAAATTTTGAGCAATCAGGCATTGAATGAGAGATCAGTTTTTACATGTAATTAGGATTAAGGATCTTATATTTTGGTTACTGTTGAACCAATTAAAGGGTTGCTTATATTCATATATTGCTTGTACAATAAGATTTATTATGCTAAGCTGTAAGATTGGACCCATATTCAATATATGGACCGATCTAAACTAGTAAAATGTTCATGTTCTCTCCTTTCAGTTCCAGACTGCAGCTGCTGGAGCGGGTCAGCTCTGAGGCGGTTACCTCCATCCTCCACAAGCTGATAGAGCAACGGATGGAGCAGCACTGCAGGGGCGAGTACGAGCGCTCCTTTCTGCTAGACTTCCAGGAGGTAGCCTGTCTCCAGGGTTGATGGAAAGAATTTCAAGATTTCACACAAATGTTTGCATCTAATCTTTATGTATACAGACCGTGGCCAATATACAAGTTTGAATGATGTAGTTTTTGAGCCTTAAAAGGTATTTTTATATGAAATATTACTAAACTTAAATACGATTATTCTTTTAGTGCTTTTTGGAGCTTTTTGTTTGGATATTGACAGGGACGGTTGATGTTTTTACTCACGTTGACTAACAAAGGCAGAAGGATGCCGCAGGGACAGAAAATCAAGTGACCAGGGTTCCCAACTAATTGCTTCACTCCTTCTGTAGCCTGCATAGCTAATGCCTCACAATGGATGGCTGTTGTCTTTTGCACAGGGAGTTCAACACTGATATTGAGCAATGTATTATAGTTTCACATCGCCACACTTGTATAAACTTTACACCTTGCAACTCCACAATGACCTCGCAGTAATTTTTCCCCAGTCAGTACTCTCCAGCGACTGACATGAACTCAAGTCCATTGATACTAGGATGGCATCCAGTATTCTACCTGTAACGCCATCCGTAGGGTTTACGATTTTTATCAGGAAGGGCATCCAATGTAAGATTTGCCCAGATCATCATGTGGATTGACAAGATCCGCTGTGGTGACCCCTGAGAAACAGGGAACAAGCTGAAAGATAAAGAAGTCAGTACTTTCCACTTCTGTAATTTCATGTTTGATAAACTTGTTGAAGACTGTCTTATTCCCGGCACTTTTACACAACACCATAGTTTAACACCTGTGTGCAACAGAGCACCATGTTGTCTAGCAGTCAAGGCACCCATCCCCGCCTCAATCACCCTGTCTGCACAACATATAAATGTACTGGGAGACTGTGTGGTCACATCTTATGAATAAGCTCTGTCCTTTCAGCTGAAACCTATTGCTCTGTAAATCCAACTGCTTAATAAATACAGAATGACAACCTTTAGGTTCCAGCATTTCATTTCTCATCAGCAAATCAACTAATTTCAATGACACCTATTTGTTGAATGTGCATGTCATTTTAAAATGTTTGAAATGTTATTTCTCTTTTATTACTTTATCAGTGGCTGGAGCTGGTGCTGAGCTGGCTAAGCAGGGTGTTTGCCAGTGAGCCAGGTGGGAGCAGTACAGTCTCTACTCCCAGTGCCTTTGTCAGTGGCGAAGCAAGCCAGCCAGTAAACACCTTGTTACAGCAGTGGAGGTGCCATATGCACAAGTTCTTCTGTAGGATTTATGTCAACATGAGGATCGAGGAGCTCTTCAGCATCATCAGAGGTAAGGGGGAAATAGACACAAATCTACACTGATTGATAAAGAAGCACAGGTGTCAGTTCCTTGAATTTTCTTCTCTTTTTATCCATGCCTCACATTTCATTCAGATTTCCCCGAGTCTAAACCCGCCATTGACGATCTGAAATTCTGCCTGGAAAGAACTAATCAGAGACAACAACTACTCACCTCACTGAAATCAGCTTTTGAGAGTCGCCTCTTGCACCCTGGTTAGTTTGTCTTTGTAAAGGAAATGGTGGAAGCTCTCTATTGGATGAAATATACTGGTATACATTTTTTTGCAAGGTTTTCTAGGAGTTTTAGAAATAGTTAATAAAACATTTGGATTACCAGGTTATGTGTAGTCTTTATTAGGTTATTTTTGTGAATGTTCGATATTTGAAAGTATTTATTCTGTAAAAAGAGTGGAGGAGTGAAGAAACAAATAATTATTTACAGTTATTGATTTATTTCTGTTGTGTTCCCTTCTTCTGAACCTACTAACTCCAGGAGTGCATACATCGGATATTCTCACGGTGTATATCTCAGCCATCAAGGCTCTCCGAGAGCTAGATTCATCCATGGTCATTCTTCAAGTTGCTTGCCAACCTATCCGCAAATATCTCAGGTTTGGTTTTTTGGAATGTAGAGGATATATTGTGTACATGTGCAGCCATTTAATCCTATGCATCCAGCACATCACTATTACAGTTGGAGTGATACTATGGATGAGTGATATTATATATAATGACAATAACATTGAGTTGGTGATATTATTTACAGGGGTATTGTAGCGAATGAGAGATCGATCTTTACAAGTTATGATTAGTCCCCACATTGCCGGGATGGACACGGGAGTAGATGGAGTATGGGGGATTAAGGTTGGATCAAATCTGCAACATCTGGCTTGTTAATGATATTACTATTTATAAATGTATCCAAACAAATGTTGGAAAGTGGTGAGGTAACCCATCGAGCCTATGATCATTTCTATGCTCAGACTTACAATTGGTTTTCAATTTGGATTGTTTTGATTCTGATTCCACTCACAAAATCACTTTTTTTCAAATTTCAGTCTCATTCTAGTCATTATTGTTGTTCTTATGAGACACAATATTGTTAACAGTGATACAGTTGACAGTGGAGTGCTGTATTGCCTTTAGGACAAGGGAGGACACGGTGAGACAGATAGTGGCTGGTCTGACTGGAGATGCCGAGGGCTGTAGTGACCTGGCCAATGAGCTGTCCCGAGCTGACCCCGTCACGTTGGAAATGCAGGACAGTGATGACGAGGGCAGTGACCCTGAGGAGTGGATGCCAGATCCCACTGATGCCGTTACTGGTCAGTGAATCTTGAACGCTGTAGAGTGAACATTGGTGTTTTGAATTGGTATGCTGAGATTGCAAAGAGGTGGGGGCTTTTGTCTTAAGACAGCAAATTCAAATATTTGAAAGATCAGAACTATTTTTACTTTATGTGAACTTAGTAAAAGTCCAATTCGTTTTTCTCCTCTTCTGTCAGACAAGACAGGCTCGAAACGTCGTTCATCTGACATCATCAGCCTGCTGGTTAGTATCTATGGTAGTAAGGAGATCTTCATAGATGAGTACAGGACGGTCCTGGCTGACAGACTGCTGCACCAGCTCAACTACAACACTGCCAGGTACTCTGCTAAACCAGAATGTTTTGACTCCTGGTCCTCTATAAATTTCACTAGCTTGTATTATTTCTAAGTGGCATCAAGTTTATCTACGATAATCTTATATGTTTTTAGTGTAATTATACTGCATTTGCCCTATATCATGTCCTATATTATGTATGTTTTTTTTTTTCATTTTCTCAATCTCAACATTTCCTGGTAGTATATGGGGCAATGCTGCTGAATGAATGGAGTAGAAATTTTAACAATATTTCTTACTCATTTTTTATACAACAATAGTCTCTTATGTCAACTGCCAGTAACAAGTCCCGCCAAAATGCATCATACTTTTTTAGTCTAAATGTGATTGGATTTATTGTGTGTAGTACTTAGATGAGATTTTTTTTTGGGCCTGAAATCCTTATACATCAATTCCGTTTGACCTATAAAATCCCGTCATTTGATAAGACTGTGTTATTTATCTAAATATTTAAGGCTCAAAACGCAGACTCAAATCTTGGTAAAATTTCTGTTTTTATGAAAATATAATGAAGATACAATAAAGAATACAATGAAGACTCTCTTACTGTGCTTTCCACTTTGCTGCTGTAATTTCCCCCTGTGGGACCTTCAAAGGAATATCTTATCTTATCTTATGATGTTTAATTATGTTTGGTTTCTTGTTTGGTTTCAGGGAGATTCGTAATGTGGAGTTACTCAAGCTCAGATTTGGGGAGTCTCATATGCATTACTGTGAGGTCATGTTGAAGGTAAAGACATTCGGACCTTGCTGAGTCATTTTTTATAGTTTTTTTTGCTTTTTGGTTTGTTTATTGTTTAAACAGTCTCCATTGTAAATCAGTCGACTTCTATGATAGTGCAGCGTACTGGTGGTCACAACACGACAATCAAGCTCTGAAATCCAGATCGACAGTGTGACTTACCTTTGAGGAATTATAGCGTGTTTTGTTCCTATGTGATAGTTTTCTCCTTAATTCATTAAATTCTACACTTCTGTGCTGCCCTGCCTTGTTCACATGTGTCAAGGACGTGGCTGACTCTCGGCGGATCAACAGTAACATCCGTGAGGAGGAGCTGAGGCTAGGGGAGGAGGAGCAGCTCCCTTTGGCCCTGTCAGCCATGATCCTCTCCTCCGAGTTCTGGCCTCAACTCAAAGAGGAGAAGCTGGAGCTGCCCCCACTGGTCTCCCAGGCAATGGAGGCCTACACACATCGCTATGAGAAACTCAAGGTGCAGTAACTTGGCCTTTTCCACTAATCTGGGGTGTATTCTTCTCGAAAATATTTGAACCCTGAGTTCTGTCTTGTGACAAACATTATTTCATCCATTGAGGGGTTTTGTCCAGAATGCATGTCTTTTCACCACTACTATGCTTGATATTCATGTAGTTTCGTGCATAAAAATGGCTGGAGCTTGCCTGCCACTACCAAATTCTTGTTTGTAGGCAGCAAGCGGCTCCCTTGTGGCAGTTGGGACTTAAGTGCCTTGTTGGAGGGCAGCCTGACAGTTGCTGTTGAGGGATGAAAGACTATATTACCCTCTTTCTTTATCCTTCAGATGGAAGGAAAGATCAGAATGGGGTAAACAGTGTTTGAGACATCCTAAACGATGGCTCTCACTTCAACTATTTCTTCTTACCCATTGTACATATGTGAGACTAAAGTTGTTGTTCCGCAACTTTTTTAATAGAAATTTTATAGTTACATAATGACTCCCCCCCCTCAAGTTCTTCAATTAGTACTTCACACAGAAGTTCAATAGAATGTATAAGAAATGAACAGGTAGTGGCTTCCAGGTTTTTTTTTTTTCAAATTCCTTGTTCTGTATTCTTAATATAATACTGGAGGAAATGTTGACAATGTGAAACGTGTGACAAGAGAGTGGCTGGTCAAGTGATTATGCACCAACAATCAATCAAGTAGGACAAAGTAATAAGGAAAATCTGAGATGTTAAATGAACACATACATACATATTAACTTCTACTTTGGTGCTTTCTTCCTTTTGGATATAGAAAGCAGATTTTTGAAAAGGCAGTCAAAAGCTCAACTAAAGGCTGTCACAACATCAGATTTTCACTGCACGATTACACATTCACATCATCTCACAATGTTGATATCATTGGGATATATTTTTAATATCAAAAATGATATCAGTCAAATTTTCTCTGATTGTATATTTTGTATCCTTTAGGCAAATGCATTGCACTCAAAATATAAGTGTAGGGAGATGAAGAGAGAGAGTCTGTAGCCATAACTCACCAAACACATACAGAAAGAACAATTACATCTATTATGAAAAGGCAATCACATGAACGGATAAACAAAAGATCCATAAGGCCCAACATCTACCATCATCACAATGTCACCTGTAACGCAAACCCTTGTGGGGAACAGGGGACAGAGACTCTGTGTGTGAGACCACAGGCTAACAACTAACCACTCTAATATACTGTGATTTAAGATCCACTGACTATGTTCTTGTGTCATTTGTTCCTCTTTCAATTTGTGTGATAAGATTTCACATGGCAGTAGTAACCACACAGTATGGTAGTAGCTAGCTAGCTAGCTAGATAGTTACTTCATCACAATGTCTCATCAGGTGTGTGCTTGTGTGTGTGTGTGTGGGGGGGGTATTATTTAAGAGACACTGGCTAATTTACACAATATTGTAACATCTGTATTGTTAACATGATATCAATATTTCATTTTTGATTTCATGATTGTCATCAATATCAGTATATTGTGATACCTTTTGGTCTAGTTAATTCTCAAGACCCCTAGTACTGCTGTTGTTGCTGTTGTTGTTGTTATTGATCCAGAGGACCCAATTAACTACAGCAGTACTGGGCTAGACAAGTCTTGAATATTTGGTGCCCTTGTTTAGTGGAAGTCTGCCCTTCTCTTGTAGGCAATGAGGACACTGAGCTGGAAACCTCATTTGGGTTCGGTCACCCTGGACTTGGAGTTGGAGGACAGGGTACTCACCAATTTGACAGTGTCTCCTATCCATGCTTCCATCATCCTGCACTTCCAGGAAAAAAGTATGTTTTTTTTCCTTTTTTCATTTTCTCTTGAAACATTCAAAACTTGGTTTGTTTGGCTCCTCCCGGTGTGAATAGTAAATGACTGAGTGTGGGCCTTGCGATTGGACTGGTGATGTCCAGGGTGTCTCCTTGCCTTCCGCCCAATGCCTGTAATAAGTGGGCATAAAAAATGGATGGAAGAATAGATGGTTTGTTGGTACTGTTCCAAGTAATCTTTAACTCAAACCAAGGGCTGAGCAATTTAATTTTGAATCAATGGAAAAATAACTTTTATATAACTTAAATACTTTACAAAGTAACAATAACAATTCTTTGAGAATATCTAAACTGTGATTTTTTTTCAGCTTGGATTTGCCCTACAACTGATTAAATACTCCCATTAACTGTCCTCTGTTATTCACAATGAAGTGTACGACCACTCAAGGCCATTGAGTGCCCAGTTGGTGTGCATCCACCACAATTCAACATGGCTTTATCATGCAGGGCAACAATGGGCCAGTGGATTTGTTTTGCTCTTTAAATGACCAAATATTGATTCGTTTGTTTAGAACGCTGTGGTTATGTATTGTCTGTCAGTGTCTCAGGAAGATAAGCCTTGTGTTCCCGTTGATTTGGTGATATTGTTGAGTTGTAATGTTTTCAATATGTTCATATGAGGAAAATAAGATATTCCCTTATTAGTCCCACAGGGGGATATTTGCAGTGTTACACCAGCAAAGTGGATGTAAAGCACAATCAGAGAGGCGTAATATCTAAACGGGTATAAAAAAATAGGAGCGATATAGACAAGGGGAAATATAACAAAATATGAACAGTATATATAGTATGAACAGGGAAAAATAGACTCAGCAGTTAACTGAATGCTATGAAATCCAGTTGTTAAGTCTTTACGTTTGTGACGTGATTTGTGCTCTTACTGAATATAGAGGATTACGGTTTTTTGGATAGGACTGCCAGACTGCTTTTCCAGAGCCAAATCCAATAAAACGCAAGCTGAGAGATACAAAACACGACATATGGCTTCCCACTCCTCTTTTCCTTTTGTTCCATACAAGCCATGTATCTTGGCCACATCTCTCCCTATATCAGCAGCAAAAGTGAGATTAACCCTAGATCCTGTTCTCTTATGAGTATCTTTTCATGTCTTTTCCTTAAGCCTACCGGTCTCTTTCTCCCAGGTTCATGGACTCTGGAGGAGCTCAGCGGGAAGCTTGGGGTCCCTAAGGAGACGGTGCACAGGAAGCTGGCCTTGTGGCAGCAGCAGGGGGTCCTGAAGGAGGAGGCAGCTGGGCGCTACTCTGTTCTGGAGACTGGGTCATCCAAGGACAGGCTTGAGAGAAGTGTTATGTTGATCGACAGTGACGAGGAAGGAGACTCCAATACCACCACACAGTCAGAGCAGCGGGAAGAAAAACTACAGGTATGGAAATGAGCACGATGCTGAATTTTAGCAATAGGTGACCAATTCTCCTGCTGCTTTGATGGGTTTAAATAGTGGAAATAGCCAGTGAACCTTAGATTGCACTACCTCAGATTGCCAGTAGGTGTAAACATTTACCTCCCTGTATATGGCGGACATTGCCATTATATATCCTAATTGAAGGGCTATTTACCGATACCAGTGATGTAACAATTTCTTGTGCCAACTCCATGGCAGCCGTTCACATAAAGCTCTATTCAGTTGAGGGGCTTTTTTTTTTTTACAAAAAAGAAGATGAAAGAATTAATTCACTGATCTAACAATGATTCCTGCAGAGAACATCATTAACCTAAATGGGCTTATTAGACTAACTACTTGAACCACTTAATCTAGATACTGAAGAGTTGAGTATGTGAGGGTGTGTATGCCATTCGGAGTTATAAATGGGCCCCATTCAAAACCAGTTTCTTTGTTTTAAATTGTTGAGTTCAGGCCACTGCACCTCCTGAAGTTCTACGGTCAATTCTGTAATCCCCGAACCCACACTCAATACTGATCTAAAATCTACGACGTGCTTATACTTACGCTAAAGAATCTACGGTAAGAACAACAAAAGGCTAACGGAAATGCTGCAGAAAACCTAGGAATTCAGTAAACACCACTGCAAGCATTCAGGAAGCCTCGTTCTGGAAGACGTGAGAAGGTGACTTTTATTCCTCTAGCTTTGCCCAAAATATAACTTCTGTCTCAGTTGAGGATTAAGTTGCAATATTTTGGACCACAGCCAGAGTCCGTTCATTTAAGTCTCCGGGTTCTTTTTTCAGCTGAATTTGTGGTTTATGTTCCCAGCAGAAAAAAACTGCTAACAAGCAGTCAGCCACCCAAAAATAGACCGTTAAATAGATGTTTTGTGGATTGGTGTCTAAAGAGACACGCTTCTCACAAAAGATATTGGTGCAGATCTATTGAATAGATAGGGGGCCGCGGTAGCGCAGTGGTTAATTAGCAAGCTCACTTCGAGAACTGATGAGCCGGTGGCAGCAGGTTCGAATCCACCATGGGGTGTCCGAAAGGGCATCCGGCCTTAATCCCCCAAACTCCATCTATGTCTGTGTCCACCCTCACAATGTGAGGACTAACTATGATGCTTCAAATAGGCCTCTCATGGATTAAACAAACAGGTAGATGGATGATATAGAAAATTAATTAAAAAAACACACCAGCATATCTTTCCTATCTCACCACAGCTGTAGACAAATCTTATGCTACCTGCTGAACCGAACAATGTCAACGTCGACGTTACAAGGGTCACTTAGGGTGTGTCTTCGTCAGAACGTGTTCGAGCTTTTCAACACTTGGCGCCATTCACTGCCACCTCAAAATAGCCGAGCATTTCCTTTTCATGAGCTTTCTCCACTAGTCCTCTGGTGCTGACTCGTCTCAAATCAAAAGATAATTATTTAATTACCCTCGATCCTTTCAATCGACAAAATAGATTCTAACCATTCCGGTACCTGCTAGCAACCATTTTCCTTCTTGTTTCTGCTATCATCCTTGCTGAAGACTCATTTCACATGCTGACAGAAGGATTCTTTGACACATCATGTGGTGCAACTTGGACACGTTGTCGGTAATGAACTCGGGGTCATCAGGTATTTCAGGTCTTGGCCTCAAACCCCCTTGCCTGAGCAACCCAGCCTGGAATGATCAAGCCCCAGCTTATGTCCATGTAGTACAATATGCCATGCACCAGGGGCGGAAGGTCGCAGGTTCGATCCCCGGTCTTGCAGAAAGCATGTTGAGGTGTCCTTGAGCAAGACACTGAACCCCTAACTGCTCCCCGACGCCATATGGTGGCAGCTCACTGCTCCTATACAATAGGATGGGTCAAATGCAGAGAAATCCAAATGTCTCCTTGTGCGACTGGTAAGGGAATCCAAAAAACCACCCCTCTTCATCCAGAGCCAACAGAAGGCCTTTCCAATATGTTCCTAATGGCTCTTCTTCTTTGCAGCCTGCAAAGCCCCTGCAGCCCACTTCAACTTGCTCACAGTGAGCCCACCACCATTGGGGGCAGCATAGCTCTGGAGGTAGGGCAGTCCTCTAGTAATCAGAGATTGATGGTTTGATCCCTGGCCTCTGCAGAAAGACCGTCATGGTGTCTTTGAGCAGGACACTGAACTGCTCCCTGAGTGCCACGTGGCAGCTGCACTCACTGCATCTATATAGCAGGATGACTTAAATGTAGAGAAAAGTTCTTCTTCTTCCTCCTACACTAAAGCTACCAGATCTGCATATCCGGCTCTCTTCTTTTCCTGTGCCTCCTCCATCTGATCTTCCCGGGGGACAGTGAACACTAGCAAAAACACTTGCTTGGTTGCCACGGACATCAGGATCATGTCTGGCCTGAGTGTGGTAGCTGTGATGGTGTTCAGGATCCTCAGTTGTCTCCCCCAAGGTTGACCAGGAACTGCCAGTCCCATCCGGCTGCATGTTACCCACCCAGGGTCTTTACCTGGGGCTGGGACTGCTCCCCTTTACAAACAGAGGTGATGATCCATTTTATTGGTAGTTGTGGGATGCAATCCAAGGATCCCCTTTTCTGGCAGAGTTGGACAGCAGCTGAGTTCAATAGGCCAAACGGGGTCAAAGGGCTTGGAAGGACATCATATACTGACTGGACCAAAAAACTTGAATCAGTGTGATTATTCATTCCAGAGTTCTGCCCGAGGGATTGACTGATTGTATGCTCCCACTTAATCCAGGCCCCCATTTTGTCATAACGAGAGCCCCCCACCTCTGCACATACCTTCTCCAGGACCAGCGTTCGCTTCTCTTTCCCTCGGCTTTACTGTAACAAGGTCTTGAGTTGCTCCTGACCACTTGCCACAGTGCTCAGTCAAGATGTTGTGCTGCAGCCTTGCCTCAGCCAGCTCACCCGTCTCCTGTATGTGGCGTTTCCTTCTTGTTCTGACCTCAATACCTGCAGAAAAACACCTTGATGTCAGTAGAATCTCAGTGGAGCATGAAGAGCAGTGTATTATGGCGATGCATGAGTATAAGATAAGTTAGGTTGGATGGACACATATGCGTACTCATGACATTAATCTATATCTTGCTTTTGCCTTCTCACCATTGTCATTGTTCATTTTTTTCTTAATTGCAGTTGTTCTGGGCCTACATTCAAGCCATGCTGACCAACCTGGAGAGCATGACACTGGATCGCATCCACTCGATGCTCAGGATGTTTGTCGCAACAGGACCCGTCGTCACGGAGATGGACGTGAATGAGCTGGAGGCTTTCTTGCAGAGGAAAGTGAGGGAGCACCAGCTGATGGTCTCTGCGGGTGTATACAGACTCCCCAAATCCACCTAATGATGGAGAGCTGGAAAGAGCAGCCGAAAGGAGGACAAGTTAAAAGTGCGATGTGGGACTTTTCTAAGAGCTCTCATCTTCAGCACGGAG
The DNA here is from genome assembly GCA_900302585.1 of Regalecus glesne. NCBI lineage: Eukaryota > Metazoa > Chordata > Actinopteri > Lampriformes > Regalecidae > Regalecus > Regalecus glesne. Next base: position 2,039 of record OMLC01042698.1, on the reverse strand, counting down.
GCAAATTAACCAGAGTGAATTTTAATGATGGGAAATATTTTGTCAACATCGGGCAATATCATATTCTCAAGATTTGTGAACGCCGAGGATCTCCATATAGACTGAAAATGAGCCTACAGGAGTCATTGTGCACCCCTTACTAATAATTGCCAATGTACATTTCAGATAAGAGATCCTGGGTATCGTGTCACTTATAATAAACCATTGTTTACAAATCACTGCATTTTACCAATAGTCCTTTTGTGTCTTAAAAAGCCTATGCATGTATCCTAATGTATGCTCAATCATCCAGGTCAAGGGAACCAAAGAAAGCTGAATCACTTCATCTGGACACAAGTGCTTTACATGGAGAAACATTTGATCTGAGGGAATTCTTCAGTGTCAACGGTCTACAGGTATCCCCACCCTTATGAACAATATAATGGAATAATGACCAAAAAAAGTAATCTGTTTCATATGCGAATTACCCTGACCATTTCACACTGCCAGAAATTGGTCCACCCCCGAGGGACATCAGGGAAAGTCAAGTTAGTTGTATTTGTGTAGCCCATCACCCCAAATAAAAAATTTGCCTCAGTGGGCTCTACAATAACATTCTTAGACCCTTGCATCAGATAAGGAGTAACTCCCTTAAAGCAAACCTTTAACAGGGAGAAAATATCGGACAAAATCTCAGGGAGAGCAATACAGGAGGGGCCTCTCCCAAAACAGACAGATGTGCAGTAGATATTGTGGATATAGAATAAAGCACAATTTACAGATACAACACAAAGAGGATGACAAAATTATAATAGAATTACCAGATGTATGAAGAGTATGATGCACTTTGAAGGGGCCGCAGAGTGCACACAGCAGGGAAGGACAAGCCAGGCGTTGGAGGCCAAACCTATCACAAGGCACCAGGAAGAGCACCCAGCATGAGTCTCCCAGGGTCGCCCAAGGGCCCTCAGGATGCTGGGAGCATACATCAGTGATCAGCCAGGTCATCAAGGAAGCAAAGAGTAACAACCCACCCTCAGCCGTATGGTCAGGTCTAGCTCTGCTCGCCAGTCTCGTCAGTGGTGGAAGAATACAAAGCCACCAAGGCAACGACAGTCAGTACACTGCTGTGGTCTGAGGATGGGAAAGTCAGACATGCTAACAACACCATTAAGTGTGGAGGGAAGTGGAAAGCCTCGGGAACCAGTAAAGGAAGCCAAAGCGCACTGGAAGCATCTGAAGATTGCTGGGGAGGTCTGTCAAAGACAGCAGGGCCTTGGAAACTACAATGTCAGCTGATGGCCAGTGGACAGACACAGTGGGATCAGGCAGTGGAGCGATCAATGTCCTGGAAGGAACTCTGAGGTACAGATCAGGACAAGTTATCCTTCGATCTGTGCACTGTGGCCGATCTCTCGGCCAACTCCAAACAGCCAAAAGATCTGGGTTAAGGAAGATGACCGTCCTACAAAGGACGTTGAGCAGCCCTGAATCACATCTCGACTGGATGTCCCAAGACACTGGGAGACAGCTGGAGGAAGGACAAGGTCCTTGCAGAAATCACCAAATGGACAGACTTGCAGAAGATGGAAGGCAATAAACATCAGACACCACCACCCAAAGTGATCCATTTTCAAAGGGGGGGAAAATAAGTTTCCCTGGACAAGAGCAACTGCCAAGAATTCATGCTCCATTTTACATCAGGCTTCTGACTGGATGATGCAAGTTGACCTGAAGATGTGACTCATCTTTCCAGAAGAGGTGGCAGCAGCCTCATTCTGACCAGACATGGTTCTTCTATCAAGGAGGACAAAAAACATCTCAGTAGTTTAACTCAAGTGTCTTGGGAGGACAGGCTCCTGCCGTTTCTGCTTGTAGCAAAGCATCTTTAACATTTATGTCACTTGGAAAATGATCCCAATCTGAGTCTTAAATCTCATAAAGTTATACACAGGTACCACTGAAGTGACAAAGGGGGATGGGTGACAGTGTTTGTAACCCGGGTAGCCAAGTCCTAACTTAGGGAGCCTGACAGTGCGTTTGAAGTGGGACATTATTAG
>OMLC01042697.1:0-19324 GCA_900302585.1 Regalecus glesne | reverse complement strand
CTTTCTCTAGGCCCCACATGAATCAGAGATGTCATTAAGGAAAAGACAAAACCGCGAGAGAGAGAGAGAGAGAGAGAGAGAGAGAGAGAGAGAGAGAGAGAGAGAGAGAGAGAGAGAGAGAGAGAGAGAGAGAGAGAGAGAGATCTGTTTTATGATTGGTCCCCAGGTTGTGGGGGCGGACAAGGATTTAGATGAGATTTGTGGGATTACGGCCAGATGCTCTTCCTGACACTCGAACCCACTGCCTCTGGCTCGTCAGTTCCTGAAGCACCCGCTCTATCACCGAGCTACCATGGCCAGTTTAGTGCTATGCAGGTTTCTTAATAGTGTATCCCCCATGACAAATCATATGTGCTGTGCCAAATATCTCCATGCTAGCACTGTGGTTCCCTACTGACATGGTAGACATTTACCAGTTCCCCTTCTACCCTTTTCAACAGGCACAATTCATTTCGACGCCACCTGCCGCGACAGATGAACGTCACCAGTGTTGACATCAACATGGACTTGCTCCCTATTCGTCAGTCTTCTGCGGTGAGTATCGGCAGAATTAAACCAGAACTTTACAAGCAGAAGTCTGTGGACTCAGAGGATGGTACCAAAGAGCCTGTGGAGACTTGCGGCCAGCTCAGCTTTGCCTTGCGCTACGACTACGAAGAGCAGGCTTTGGTGGTGAGGATCCTCAAGGCCTTGGACCTGCCCGCCAAGGACTTTACTGGCACCTCCGACCCGTATGTGAAGATCTACCTGTTACCGGAGAGGAAGAAGAAATTCCAGACGCGTGTCCATTGCAAGAATTTAAACCCCACATTCGATGAGACCTTCTGTTTCTCTGTCGCATACGATGAGCTGTGCAATCGCAAGTTGCATTTCAGCGTGTATGACTTTGACCGCTTCACCAGCCACGACATGATTGGCGAGGTGGTGGTGGACAACCTCTTCGAGCTCTCCGATCTTTCCAGGGAGGCAGTGGTGTGGAAGGACATCCACGCAGCAACCACGGTGAGTAAGCTGACACAGGCACACGCTGAGTCCCTGTTTATACCTACACTGTGTTTCTCCAAGAAAGAGCTGTTTCATGACAAGTTCTCCTGAACTAATTTCTCCAGGCTGGAAATCATCAACACTCACAGGCCTGTTGCGTTACACCAAACACTGGGACGTATCGTTTTTCAGCCCACACACAGTTTCCAAAAACTGAGACTGCATACTACAGATCTAAATATAGCAGCAGAGTCCGATTATCCCATTCTCAATTTCATTAATGCCCAACACATCAGCAGCAATATGCCAAACACCAAGTCAAGACAGACAGAGCTACCAGATTAGAAGGTAGGTCCCTACAGGGTGCTTCCTGTGATGCTACTAAAAGGTGGCAAGTGACGTTTGAGTTCATTTAACTCACGTATCGACTCTTCTCATTACAGTTCTCACAATCTCCAGCCATAACATGTTTATGTTTGTGCTGTGAGCAACACTGTCACCTTCCCTGTTCAGCGCTTCAGACCAACTTGTCTGGCCTCTCTCAATTTCAAGGAGGGAATTAAAGACTTTCCCCCCTTAAAGTGTTTTGTTTTCTTGCTGAGCTGATGGTGGTGGAAACACCCCAGGTTGTCCCATAAGAAGACCACTGCTCTCATTAATTTACAACACTAAAAACCTTTATAAATGATTCAACATGAGATGAAAGCTATTGTTCAGAATGACATTCAGCTTACTTGATTAAACACATGGCCATCAACCACAATGAATTTGAACAATGTGCCTTGCCTTTTTCCAAAATGCCAAGTCTCCAGTCTCACATTTCCCCAGCTGCCTAATTTGTTTTAGGAGTCAGATGTCTTATTGAGAGTGCTGTCACAAAGTATTTCAAATGAATGAATGCTCTCTGTCGGGTTTGTCTTTTACCCTCCTGTTTTTCTCCAGGAGAGTGTGGACCTTGGAGAGATCATGTACTCGTTGTGCTACCTGCCCACAGCGGGGAGAATGACCCTAACAGTCATCAAATGCAGGAACCTCAAAGCCATGGACATCACAGGCTCCTCAGGTATGTAACCTGACAGCAACCGGTACTGGGCCATAATATACTCAATGGGACACCAAGCAACATGTGGTCACTTAAAAAAGCTCTGCATTTTTATTCTGGAGCTCCACCAGAGCAGCTTTGGATGAGTCACAGTAAACAGAAATCCTTATTCATCTTAAACAGGCCCTTTACGCAGCCTCTCAGTTCATCCTCTGTCTGGAGTAAGGTATTTAAGCTTGTTTACGCTGTCTTTTATAGCCCCTCCCTTCCCAAAAAGTCCATTGCTTCCTTCTGATTGGCCAAATTCCAGAAGCTTACAGAGGGGTAGCACTCAGTCCAAGCTATCTGCTAGGAAGGGATTGTTAAATTATGTTCAACATGAGCAACATTAGAATGCTGGACAACAGATTAGTTGTTTCAGGCAGTATTCTCTGTTGGACAGAATGACACCCTTTAGCGTGAACTTTTGGCTTTATAACTGCGCAATTGTTTTACATGTATCTCCCAGCTATATACCCACCAAAGGAAAAGGAAACCCAAAATAGCATGATAGCCTCTGTAGTGTCATAGTTATGACAAGTAATGCCTACTTACCAGTGTTGGAGTCCATCATCCGTCAGCTAGGGGGCGCGCTGTGTGTGTGCTTGCCTCAAGGCAGGGTGCTCCCCTTTAACTGAGAGTTGTGGCTGTGTTCAGGTCTGCAAGATGAGACAATGATAAGAAACCAGTTAAGTATGCTCATCGAGTGTTCATCAATACTGAAGACATGACAGCCTCTTTGGGAGTTGGCATGAGGGGAGTTGGTGAGAAGTTGATGAAAGCTTCTGTCAGAATGAAGTGGTTATCACCTTCAATGTCTGAGTGTTTTGAAAAGCAACTGTACTTGATTTCGGAAAGAAAAATGTTGCTGGTATTTTAGTATTGACATATTTTAAGGAAACCGGGAGAGGTATAGGAGCTATGTTCTGAGGAGTAACACTGTGCTTGTATCTGACAGACCCTTATGTGAAAGTTTCTCTGATATGCGACGGACGGAGGCTAAAGAAGCGAAAAACGACCACCAAGAAAAGCACACTCAACCCAGTGTACAATGAGGCCATCATCTTTGACATTCCTCCAGAGAACGTGGAGCAAGTCAGTCTTTGCATCATGGTGATGGACTATGACCGGTGGGTTAAACAGCTATGCACACTTTATAATTATGTGTTTTATAAACGCCACTTATTTTAAAAATAATTAAAGTAATATTCATAATTACAGATCAAGTTGTAAACCCTCGTGGGCACTGGTCACAAAGGAGACCAATAATCACACCTTTTTAGGCTGCTCTGAGAGGCGTATACAGGATTTAGATTTAATCAGCCAAACGCATATTTAGCTTTTGGTATCTTTTCAAAATATTTTACCATTTAGGCTCAGTAACATTTCAATTGGAATTATGTACCTAATGTAACTGGGGGGGGCATAGCTCAATCGGTAGGATGGTCATTTAGTAATTGGTGATTGGCGGTTCGATTCCCCTGCCCCGCAGAAAGTGTGTCAAAGTGTCCTTGAGTAAGACACTGCAGCCCTTACTGCTCTCCACGAGCCACACTGCAGTTGTGCTTACTGTTACTATTCATGGGTGCAAGTCCATGAATGCTGGGATTTCATCCACTGCTTTACCCGGTGCTCCCATCCATAGGGTTGTGGAAGGGCATCTGACATAAAATTTTGCTAAATCATTATGTGGATTGACAAGACCATATCGGATTGGTCCAGGCCCGGGTTAACAACAGCTGCCATTGTTGCTGTGCCCTCACAGGGTACTGGTATATGCTATAAAATCTGCTGGGGTGACCCCGGAAAAACAGGGAACAAACCTAAAGAAGAAGATGAAGAATATGATGAGGAAGATGTCAAGCAGTGTTCAGATGCCACTGGAACAGCCTGAGCCACATGACCGCCATCACCATGTAGGTAGACCTGACAGGAGAGAAGACTACAAATGCACAAAAGGGAAACTCACATCAGATAAGGAACAACTCCCTTAGAAAAAACTTCAACAGAGAAAAATAGGAAGAAAACTCAGGGAGAGATGTGCAGTGGATGTTGTGTATACAAAACGAAGCACAACTTACAGCATACAACACAGAGGATAACAGAATTATGGTGGAATTACAAGAGACATTAATATAATGATCATCTCCTTAAAAGGAACAGTGGATAATAATGAAAATGCAAATACTCCAGATCCACCAGTATGGCTAATTGTCATCATATGAAGAATGTCAAGTGTAATTGAGCAAGATACCAAACCTCCAACTAGTCAAGCACTGAGATAGAACTGGGACCCATCCAGGGTGTCTGTCTTTCCACCCATCCTCCAATGAGCACTAGGATAGGCTCCAGAATGACCCCATGACCCAAACAAGCTACTGACCATGGGCGGATGGATGATGACCTATGAAGAGGCTGCAGTAGCTCAGCGGCAGAGCACACACACCACGGAAGCATTACAATGTTCTCACTCACTGTCAATGTTTATCACTATTGCAACTACAATTATATTTACCCTTTACACAAACAATATTGCATAAAATCTTTTTTTTTCCAAGTACATTTAGAGAAATAGGGTGGCAGAGCAATAATTTCCAATGCATGTTTGCGTCTCATCAGGACTCTATGTACTGGCCTATTTGGATTTTCCTTTAAATCCCTGTCACTCTGACTTCATAGACCCCCATCTTTAACCGGCTCTAAAGACCTCTAGCTTCCTCTTCATCATACAGTGATAGTAGTAAGCTTGGGTATATGCTTTGATCCAACACATTCACTTTATGGAAGAGGGATTCTTCCCCATTTGTGACCATCCTACTTGTCATGCTTGTGCATAATGCCAGGATCAATAAACTTTCATTTGTTGCCCTTCTGTGAAGAGACACCATTGAAGAAATCTGTCTGAATGGCCTAACCTGATGCTTTGTAGCATGGACCACTACCTTATGGCAGAGAATACATCTATCTACCTTTTGATCAACTTGATTGACTGACAGACTCTGATGTCTCTAGACTACGGAGATTCAGACCTGTCTTTAAGCTCCTCAAGACCGTCATCCATCATCAGACCCAAGTTTTTTACAAAAAGCTGTTTAACTTTGCTGCTAGACCTCCATCTATATATGCACTTCTCACTGGAGATTCTTTCCAAATCTTCACTTGCAGCAGTGAGGTGCTTCTACGGTGCGCTATTCATCATCCAAACTTTGAAGCAATCCACCATTTTCTTATCCCTGCTCTGTCTTTCTATTCTCCGTATACACCATTCGAGGCTGACACAGTTGCCATTTCATGGTGCTTGCGCAATGTCAATAAAGTTCTTGAATCTTGACTCCGATACCCAAGACATGTTCAATCTGTCTCAAGTAGACACCTGATTCAGAGGCTGCAGCATCAAGCCCCCTCAAGTCTTTAGGTGACTGATTGTACAGACAGTGTAGTTTCTTTGGGTAAACTAGTCAAGTGGTTGTTGGTCTCTGTGCAGCACTTCACTGGATCCCCAATAGAAAGTTTCCACCTGTGGTTATGGTAATGCCAGCCCCTAAGATTTGGAAATATGCTTTTCAGTACATCCTTGCCTTTTTGGCCAACATAACAGAAGTACCTTCTGAACAGAATCTCCAGCCAGACAGTTATTAAAACAGAGATCACCAAGGCCATATCTCAACAGACAGCTCAGCAGTCCATCAGTAATTCCCAACGCTGTGGTGTTCTCGAGCTCAATCAGATCCAAGAGAAAGGTCAGTGGTTCTAAGCCTTTGACTGTTGTTCTAAGGTACACAATAAGGCAAGACATTTCATAACAGTGACCTTGGCTCTAGTAGATGCAATGATTGCCCATAATGCCTACGTTATTTCTGTAGATGTGAAATGTATGCTTTCTGTACCTGAGACATTTGGTGAAGTACTCAACCCACATTTGACCCCTGTAGTTCTATTACTCCAGGTCTAGGATGATCATTAAATGGGATATTATTTTGAACAATGTAATATGCTGTTCTGAAGACATGCAGACTTGAGGCTAAAAGCTCATCTTGTGTTTCATGAAAGCTTGATTCCTGCTTTTTCATCCTATTTTTGACTATCTCTTCTGTTATCTAGTCTCTGTGAGACACCGTGTTTGTGTATTTTATTCCTCGGTGATTTAATTTGCTTCTTGCTTCTTCAGCCATATGGGCTAAGTCTACGATCCTGCCACTCGCCAGAGAAAGGTTATCTTAGTGTTGCTGTTCTTTGTATCCCGTTATACAGCATCTTTATGTATCTTACATCCAAGTTCTTTTATTGAGAGATTAAGATATATTCTATTAATCTCTGCGGGGAGATTCATCCTCTGCGTTTCCTAATATACAACTAGAAGCAGTGGGCAGCTACAGTGCATGAGGGCTAACTGTAGGTTTTTTCCTATGGTCTTGGTCAGGGGCACAGGCAGGAGTATTAACCCTGACATGCATGTCTTTTTGGTGGTGGGAGGAAATCAGAGCACCCAGAAGAAACCCATACAGACACGGATAGAACATCCAAACTCCACACAGAAATGACCTTCTTGTTATGAGGCAACAGTGTTAACCGCTGGTCCATGGTGCTGCCGATCTTGTCATGAACTGCAATAAATGGAAAGGTTTTTCTGAAATATTCAAATTGAGCTTCATTCCAACAGTCTGGTACAGGCCTAGTCAGCTGCTCTATACTCCTGATCTGTTCTTCTCCGTTCTGCCCTGACTGGCCTTGGTAGCTCTGCTCTGTAGCGCTGTGCTCTTTTCTGCTCTGAAGTGTTCTTGGATGATGTCCTCCTGCTTTGTGTGCTGCGCCACCTGCTTCTGCAGAGCTGTGAGGCTCGTTCCGTGCTCCTCTCATCTGTTTTGCTGCACTCTGTTCCTCATTCTCATTATGACTCTACTGCTTGGTTGGATGACTCATTTTTGGAAAATATGAAGCTGAGCTTATGGATGAGTGCCCCAATATTTCAAAAAGGGGGCACAAGCAAAGGAATACAATGAACTGAAGCGGAAGCACTACTGAGCTAGGGGTATGGCAGACATCAGTTTGAACATGCTGAACTAAATAGCTGAACTAAATAGGAACCCTGGTCAAATTATTTGCGGTTGAAGTCACCAAAACAAGATTATTTCACCTTAACTTCGAAAGAAATCATGTAGTTTTCTCCTCTTACCTCCATCCCCTTTTCTCTCTATGCGACCAGCAACTGGATCATTTTGGTGAGCAAACAGTAAAATCTAGGGAGAAAAAGAAATGGATAAGTGGCTCTAGAATGTCATTCCTCTGAGCAGCAGGAACTAAAATGGTAACACCAGAGAAACAGATGAACAGAGAAAGAAAATGACATCCTTAGTACGTCAACACCAAAGGCAGTATGTCCTTTTTTTTGTTTTCACACAAACAGCCTCCAATCCACTGCAGCTGTTGTGTTTTCTTTGTGATGAAAAATTAGCATAAGCCAGTATGAAATCATCCCATTTAACCTGGTTGACTCAACAAGTGTCAACCGACATTAGTGGAGGCAGTTGATTGCCTTTGTCATGGACACTTTGGAGTTGGACATTAGTGAACACATCCTCTTCTGTAAAAGACTCCAGGGAAATACTACAGGTGATTATATATTTTCATTAATTTCACAAGTATTCAAATAGGCCTATTGTTATTATCATCATCATCATCATTATTATTATTGTTATTATTATTATTATCGTGCTATATTTAATAGAAATAATGTTTTTACATTACACAATTTTCTCTCAATTTTAGAAATAGAACATCGAATATGAAATTATAAAATAATTAATTGATTTATTGATTAATAAATAAATTGAGGTGGTACTTCAGGTTGAACAAAATATGACTGGTGGTACAGTGACCAAAAATGGGTTGAGAACCACTGCCTTAGAGGTACAATGTATGTGCTATCTCACACTTTGCACAGTCCATGTAACGGTACCGAGTGCTGCGACAGTGTTATTAACTTTTCACATCATTTAATGGAATAGTCTGTGGCAGGTGGAACATTGCTGAATTTCATACCTGTTTAAACAAGAAGCTACAGTTGCAGGAAGAGAGACACTGGATATTGAAGGATTGGGAAAAAAATGTCAAGTTCTAATGAATCTCTGTCACCTTTGTCTCATGGTAATAGGAGGACTAGCTTATGGAGACTGCTATGTGACCATGTATGTGTTTACAATGCCAGGTTGGTGGTGGTGTTATGAGGACATGGGATGTGTTTAATGAGACACGTTGTCCCTCAACATAAAAGTGGAATTATGTTTAAATACCACAGGGTATCTCAGCATCATTGCTCATCAGATGCATCCTTTCACAATAGCAATAATCATTCATCTGCAAATGGATTTTCTTAACAGGATGACAGTCCAGGCAACAAGCCTGACGTTGATCAGGAATGGATCTACCAGTGTGACCCTGAATGTATCTCAACGCAGTGGCCTCAATCCAAATGCACATCTCTGGGATGAGATGAAAGAAGGTCACTAAGGTCACTAGCTGACTTTAAAAAAGCAGATGAGAAGCGAAGGGCCAGTATCCATGTAGAACACCGCCAACACCTCATTGACTCCCCGATAAATGCAGGATGCTCTACGGGCAGAAATGACGTTCAACATTATTTAGATTGGGTTTAGTTCCAGTGGGCTGTAGCGCAAACGTAATTCCGATTCCCCTTATATTTTGGAGTCCTTTTAGTATTAAACCCTTTTCCTCAGCACATTTTCATCCAGTGTTACGGTGTTGCTGAAAAACAGCTTTGGCGCAAATTTCCAGCACCTTCTACCAAAGTACTTTGACATTACATCTTATTCATTTGAATGTATTATCTGTAAAAAAAATGACTGCAAATTATACTCAAATGGAGCTTTACATCATTGCGTGTGTGTATTTTCATGACAGCGTTGGACACAATGAGGTGATTGGCGTATGTCAAAGTGGACCAGATGCTGAGGGTCTTGGACGAGATCACTGGAACCAAATGTTGACCTACCCACGCAAGCCCATCACACACTGGCATGCTTTGGGAGAGGTAAAGACCTTTCATCTAAATGTAGGTATGGTAACACTTGTGGAGACTTCTGAGTTGGTCTGTCAATTCTGAATGGTAACAATTTGAGTAGCCAAACTGGACAAGCTAAGCAACATGGTGATCAAAAGACTGGTCAAAGAGGATACCAAGATTTATAGCGGTAGGTTTGATGTTTGACTGAATCGGACCAATAAACTGATCAACTTAAGTGGCAAAGTTCTAAGGACCAATTAAGAGAACCTCCATCTCGTCAGGGTTAAGATGGAGGAAATGAAGAGACATCAAGTCTTTGATCGCAGTTAAGCAATTATGGAGGGAGGACAGCTGATTCAGGTTATTGGGTTTGGAAGAAAAATAGATCTGAGTATCATTAGCATAACTGTGCTATGAACTGTCTTGAAAGTGACTAAACAAATGGCCAAGAGGTAATATATATATATTGGATTGGCCCAAGGATAGACCCCTGGGGGACTCCACACAGTAGGGGTAATAACGAGGATATATGATTATTAATACAGACATTAAATATCTATCAGTCAAATGGGAGTGGTGGTTGAGGTTGTTGCAGGATATACCAGTTTTTGTCTTGATTGTATCCTTTAATTGAGTGTATGGTAACTATTGCTCATTCCCAGTACCACTCTTTTGCATCAACTGTTGGAAGTTTAGTACATTACTACTGTCAAAGATTTGATGTAGATGTGTTATGCCCTTTTTCCTCAATTGGGAGCCTGATGTGGGTGACTTGTTAATGAGAAACTCTGGGTTGTGTCAAATGGGTGTATGTGAACTAGATGACATTGTGAAGTTTGTCATTTTATTCCCTTTCCAGAACCATCATTATGACGATTGCTGTCATTAATCATCATATAATTTGACAATCATCATAATTGCAGCCCATGCACAAACAATTGTATGCAGATGGTACAGCTAGACACAGGGCTGAATGCCAGTTTGTAAGTGAGTTTGAAGCCAGGCTCATGACATGTTTTTCATCTAAAGCAAATGCCCTTTACGACATAAAACCTTCTCTCACAGCATTTAGAATATTTGTCTCCAACCATGTGAAGCTGTATAAATCGATTTAAACTTTTACCAAACACTGCCCAGGCTAGATTCCTATTCAATCCAAGCTGATGCTGATATACATGGGTGTGTGTTAGTGTGTGCGTGTGTGTATGTTGTTTGTATTTTTTTTTCATTATTAAGGTAAACAATCCACTGGAACTTCATGTTCTAAATGTTACAAATATTCAAAGGCACAAAAATAGACCAATAGCTACCCCTTCATGCACCGCAGCCATCTTAACAATAATTTCCTTTCATTTTCCTCTTTGCAAGTGAAGTACTTAACAAATACATGCAGATAATACTGATAAACAACGTCTGGGTTGTTTTTATTTTTATTTGCAGTGGCCTGGAAGAGGGGCCAGTTTTGAGAGTCAAGGGTCCTGTCCTTCACCCAAACCTCCGCAGACTCCCTGAGGGCCTAACATAGAGTGCCAGCATCCCCCTGACAGAAATGTCTGAGGTTCGTTTGGAGTTAATCAAAAGTTGAACTGCTAGATGGTCTCTCAGAAACACATAATGTGAAAGTGGAAGTCAATGTATCATATATGTCCTGGTCAACTCATGAGATCAAATTGTTATTTGTCCTAAAGAGGATTTCATTATTTTCCTTTTTCTTGTTACTTGAGATTTCTCACAGGCTCGGCAGAGCTGGCTATGCACAGCAATTATCGTCAGTGTGTATGAATCCAGGTCATTCTAACCTCATTTTAATCCAGCCTTTTCTATTCACACAGTAATGTGTTTGTTTAATACAACGTGCCATTAACTTACATTCCAAGTTCTTATCTGACTAACTTTACAGGTGAATGTGACATACTGGTATATCCTGTATTTGCCAAACTTTTATACAGGCCACATGAAGTGGAGGCCTTGGCTCCGGTTGTCCTTTGCGATATGCCTTTGAGTAAAACCATAATTCAACTTTGCTCGTATTTAGAGTAACATTTCCTGGCCCAGTGCAACCCTTTTGTCAGCCACCATCTTCATTTTGGCACAGCACAACGCTAAAGGGCTAAGATGCTCAAGACAACATCGGCTTTTGAGAGTCAGATAGACAAATAGATAATTCAGTGAGTTCAAATTTGAATTAATTTTTGTTATTAGTAGAAATAAAAAATTGTAGAAAATAAAAATTGAACACATCAAAGGGCTGGGTTAACACTTTAGAAGAAGGATCAGTCACAACTGGCACACAGTATATATGTATCCCAGAAGCCATTGTTACCTGCAGTCATTTACAGGCCTTAGCAGGGTCCTCAGATACACAGCCAACACATGTAGCAAACACCAAGATGGACAAGCTGCTCTCAGTCAACACAGAATTCCAAAAGCCTCAGCAGGTTTGAATTTGGTTTTTCTGAAACCAAATAAATAAAGAACAAAAGAAGCAAGTGAACGATTATTAAAGTATTGACAGTAACACGTAGACACATCATTTCTCTCAATTGCCATTGTGTCCAGATGAACTGATTCACATTTCTGTGATTTGCTTACCTAGCTTCTTGAGCATGCATGAAGACAAAGCTATAACAGGAAATGATTTCATGATTACCTTTCTAAGCTCAGTGGCCTAAATCTTGCAAATGAACAAATAAACAGGACCAACATCTAATGTGCAACAGCTCTTCTTCTTACAGCTCACCAGTCAAAAAGTTCAGGGAACATGATTTGATATATGGAAAAAAAAACCACACACTCAGAAGAAATGGTCACCGGATATCAGAATGCTAAACACATCCACTCCTGCTCAGCGTCAATGAGCTGCAGGAGCTGCTCAGATCTTGATCTTTGCTGACCATTTTATATAAAGTCTATTTTTACATCGCATTAAGACACGTTAAGTTAAAAGCATCTCAACGTTCATCGACTAAGCTTTTGTTTACATGTGAGTAATAAAATAGCTAATAAGAAATCAACATAGCAAATACATGAAGGCTATGTACTGTTAAACTTAACTTGCACATGAGAGTAATGACGCCGTCCCCCTGCGCTGCCACCGATATTGAAAGTGTGACTATTTTTACTCGGAGCATGCCTGTCAGTATATAGAGATATGTGCTAAAAGAGGGAGACTGTCAGAAATAAGAATACTGAAGATATCAGACGTTTCTAACGTTGTGTCTATATTTGTACACCTACTTGTCCAATGGGAACGTTTGTACATAGTCAAAAAGTGAAGTCAAAAAGAGTCGTCGTGAACTTCCGGAGATGTCAAGATATTACTGAGTAACCATTTTGTTTGGTGGCAAGTTGAAAAGCTCAGGCTTGTATTCAAGTGCATTTATACATGTTCTGTGACCATTGTGATACTAAAATCCTGTTCGATCCAATGCTAAAGGTATTCCATGTGAACAAGTGTAGTGCTTCAGCTGGGGTTGTTTGCATATTGGTTCAGTCTATATAGAGCAAAATCTGCCACTGCTGCCACTCTGTCATGATGTGTACAGTTTGTGATAACTTTTGTAAGAATTAACGGTCAAGATGTAAGATCGGATTTATGGTATCTGTTTCTTATGTATTTTAACATAATAAAGAAATTAGGAGACACACATCTGTCCGTTTTGCATCCTTTATTACTTCATACTGCAGTGATATACTGGGTCAGCTGGTAGAGCGTGCACCTGGAAGTCAGGTGTAGCAGGTTTGTATCCCACCGTGGAGGTTTGGTATATGTGTATAAAGTCATTGTAAAGCGATTTGAGTGGTCGCTAGACAAGAAAACTACCTTACAAGAGCGAGTCCATTGACCATTTACTGTTAACGTGGACCAACAGATTATGCTCAGTGCAGAGGGAAAAAAGTGACTTATTAGTTTAATCCCAATATTATTAGATTAATAAAACACCATACTATGATGTTGGTGTGTTTCTAGTAGGGTTTCAGTGTGGGTGTACCAACTCCGTTGACAAGCATGTTGTTTCCACATGCAGGTAAATGCAGTTCACAGTATATGGGCATATCATAAAATCCTCAAGCTTAATAGGACTCATACAACTGTCACTTTCTTTCTTAGTTTATTGTGTAGAACATTTATAAACATTTATCTAAAACTGCAAGACAGGATCTGTTATGACCTAGAAAAGCACCATTAAGTTTTTTTATTGAGGCACCATAAAAGAAATAAGTAGACCAATAATTTGGCATAATTTTGACCTATTTAGAAGAAACTTTATTTATCTGTCACTGTGCAGACACAATGAAATGTGTCTTGCAATATCTGATCACCACCTGTGTAATATCTTTGACTAAAGTCCTACTAAGTAACAATTCCATTTACCATTTAGGGATCTTATATGCATCCATTATTGCTTTTTATACTTGACTGATTGATTTCTATTCTTACCTTTACTTACTTTATACCTTATTCTAGTATACCTTGCTTTATAGACCTTTTATTATATCTCTATTTTATTTTATCTTTACCTTACATATTTCTGTGATGAATTCTCCCAGCCAAAGAATTTCACATGACTGTGCTTATATAACCCGAGTGACAATAAACATCTTCAATCTTGAAACCCATCCTATTACATAGCAGCAGTGAGCAGCAGCAGCGCTAAGGGAGTTTCTCTGGACATGTTATTGTCATCCCTGGCAATAATAAAATGTAAGCTCTTCAAAATTCTATTCTGTCACATTTTTTATGAATGCTATCATAAAGCAATACCAACACTTCTTGGGGGGGGGGGGTTCCCAGCGTCTGGAGTTCTTCATATCTGAAATGCATTGTGGCATATTTTTTTCTCAACCAGCATACCACAACAGATGGATCATCATGTCTCTTTGGTTAACACCATTTAACGACAACAGCAAAAGGGAAAGAGATTCCCTTTATCACCTCTGTACAGATGCATAATGCAGGGGTATAAAAGGCAGAGTCCAATAAAGCCCCTGACTCAAAGTTGTTCTATTACAGTGAACTGAATACCAACATCGACATTATTTCAAAAGGCTATCGATTGCTTTAAATAAAAGGTGACTCTTTGAACCTCAGGCCTCAGGTATGTAGTTTATGTGAGGTCACACATCGGGGTGACAAAAACGAGACCCCTTGGAGAACAGTTTATACCCTGTCCCCTGGAAAAATAGCCCATGGAGGCTGTCAATTGAATTGTGCTTCTGCCAGTCATGCCAGGTAATCAGATCTCTCTCACTGTACCTCCCTGTGCTGCTTTCCTCTAACAGAGTCCATCACACATCCTATTAGGAGGGTTCTCAACGCAGTGATGAGAAGAGAATACGAACAACCTCTCCCTTTTCTCTCAACCGAGGAGCCAGGTGTGTTGTTTCACAGCTTACAAGCATCAGCAATATCGCACTAGATGGACCAGCTCCTCTAGTGCGACTAGGATAACCAAAAATGTAATTTTCCTAAATGATATATCATTACATTTTTGTATTATTTTAAATAGGATGGGTTAAATTATAGTATAATTATTTCAGCTCTGCACGGTTCATATTTCAAAAGAGATGATGTACTCTCAACAAGAGTACAACAGAAAAGAGAATTTATGACCTATTTTATAGGTCACCTTTTAACCTGCAATGGAAGACTGATAAGACTGTTGCAAGGGCTATATTCAAGGGACCGACCCAACAGCCTGACCCTGAGGTTCTGAGCTGCTTTCCACACTATCAAAAGCAAATAAAATCAATCTTATCGGTATAGCCATTATCACAAATTACAAATTCAACTCAGTGGGCTGTACCACAACATCCTGTCCTTAGATCCTCACATCAGATAAGGAACAACTCCTTAAAAAACTTTAACAGGGAGAAACAAATAGGAAGAAACCTCAGGAAGAGCAACAGAGGAAAAGATGGATAGATGGATGCTGTGTACAGAGAATAAGATACGATATACAGTGTAAGAAGCAACTAAAAAAGCTGATGAGAGCTGGCTTCCCTCTCAGCTGTCTTCTCCTGTTTGATTAGCCTATGCAAAGAGAATATTTTGATCTCTCATTGCTTGTAAAAAGCATCTCAACCTGCTTTTGATCCACAGTATGGGTAACAAGGGACAAAAGGGCCTGTTGCATTAGTTTCCTTGGTAATGAAAGCCACCTACTCCTTAAGGGCCAAACCCATATTTAGCTGCTAGCTGTATCTATCATCAGTGGAGGCTAATGGCTCCATGTGGCGATGCATGTAATTAAAGCTTTGTCATTTCCTGTGATGGGTATTTAACAATACTGACTTTGAAGACTAGGGAAGATGCTGGACTGGTGTCATGGCTTACATCAACACTGCACCTGCAAGGGGTGAAAGGTATTGATTCTACCCCAGCGACTGGTTCAACAAAATGTACTTTGTGACTGTAAACTTGAAAAGGCTGTGAAATAGAAGAAGACGCTTTATTCATTTGTCATTGTATATACATATGACGAACCATGACATCTCAGTGGCAGAACATCTGATTTGGGAAGCCAGAGGCTGCAGGTTAGAACCCATCACGGGGAATTAGGAAGGGCCTCTCCCAAACGCCATGTAAATCCGTGTTCACCCCCACAACATGGTGACTAATCATGACATGTGAAACACCTCTCTCTCTCTACATAGGACAAATTTTTTTCTCTGTATTTAACCTATCCCATTCTATGAGCAGCTGCAGCACCCAGGAAGCAGTTAGGGGTCCATTGTCTTCGTCAAAGACACTTCAATATGCTTTCCTTAGGGAGCAGGGATTGAACCACCAATCTCCGATTATTGGATGACCACCCGGTTCTTACTCAAAGTGAGTTTGACTGTCCTCTCTGCTGGATTACCTACTTGTCTAATGTCTGTCTGGGTTGTCTAAATGCACTCACTAGAACTAGCCAAAGTCCCCCCCATCACCTCTGTTCTTTCATCTCTCCACTGGCTTCCTGTAAAATCCAGAATAATCTACAAGATCTTGGTGATTACTTTTAAACCACTTCATGATCTGGCTGCCAGTTATATTTTTGATCTTCTCATCCCTCATTCCTCTCTCTGACCACTCTGATCCTCAACCTCTGTCTTTTATCCATCCCCCACTACAACTCCAAAACCAAAGGTGACCACATCTTTGCACTTTTAGCCCCAAATCTCTAGAATAATCTTTCCAAATCCATTAGATTTGCGGAATCTTTGCGACTGTTTTAAGTGGCTTCTAAAAAAATCATGCTTTAGGCAAACCTTTTTGTAGATCTGTTGTACTTGGTTTTTAGCTTGGTCTGTTTCTGTGTCATGGTTAATTTTCATGTTATTTATGCTAACTTTTTACTCTTAGTTTCATGATTATCTGTAAAGCACTTTGTAATTTGTGTTATTAAATGTGCTATATAAATAAACTTTTACTTATCAACTTGCTTACATACTTATTTGTGGGTCCTACGATGGCCGCAGAGGCTGATCCATGATCCGCATTACATTACAGGTATTTAGCAGACGCTCTTATCCAGAGCGACTTACAATAAGTGCATGGGGTCATACTTTGGCGCAGTGTGGACAGGGGAGAGTGGTAGTGGTTGAGCCTTTTCTTGCCTCTCCTTGCAGTTGTGTTGCCCTTCTCCACAGCAGTGGAGTTCCATTTCTTGACATTCAGTTCCTTCTTAAGCAGATTTCTTCCAGGAGCACCTTTCCAGTGCAATGTGTTCCCAGTTGCTTAATGTGATGTTGAATTTCTTCAGACTGGCCTTAATATTGTCCTTGAAAAGCTCATTTTGCCTAATAGGAGCTCACTGCTCTTCCTTCCGCAGGGCATACAGGATCTGTCTGGGGGAGATGTGTGTTGGACATGTGGATAACATGGCCTGTCCATTGGAGTTGCTGCTAAATTAATGTGGTGATGCTAGTCATATTGGCCTCTTCCATAACCCTGATGTGTATCTGGACACATACCCCCCTCCACGGCATATGCCTGAATATCATTGTATATGGTACTTTGTTAAATTAAGGACATCTTTGAAAAAGTGCTTTACTCAGCCTTCAATGGCTTATTTAAGAATATCAAAATAATACAGATCCTAGTAGACTGACAACATAATTAACTATTCTGAAACCAACAGGCAGTATCTTCATTCACTCCAAAGACTGCAGTGTGATATCCACAATGTAAAGCCTGTTGTCATGACAACAGACACCTTGCATATTGATCTAGGAAGGCCCCATTCTCTTATAGAAGACCATCGTCACTTAAGTGTTTGCTTCCCACCATAGATCTAGTCTATCGCTTTTGTAATGGATAATGAACACCATTTAATCACAAAGAAAATAAACGCCACCAGGTGTCACAGCTAGTTTCACATCACAGATACAAACGTAATGTCGTTGTCTCCGTGGAGAATGACTTGTGAGTCATGTGTGATGCTGCAGCTGTTGACTGATGTTGGACAGACTTTTAAAATAATTTAAAAGCTGTAATTCAACCAGAAACATGGTATATTGAGTCCCCTCTCAAGCCTCGGGGTGGACAATGACCTACTGGTTTAATAGCATGTAGTAGGACTGGGTGGGTAAGGTTCAGCTCAGAAACTGAATAAAAAGGGACCTAAAACAACAGTTCTTATTTCACATGCAGCCACAGCTAAGTGTATTAGAATATTTGGCAGAGTTTCAGTTTTAATTATCTATTTCAACAGTCTGAAATGTCACAGTGCGCTAAATAAGTGATCTGTGCTAGTGAGATAAAGCCTGGGAACTTGTGTCTCCCTGTTCTTTATGCATGTTGAATGGTATGTGCACATGTATTTTCTGTATATGAGGCTCTGTGCAAAAGGTGAAAACAAATGTCCTCACATTGGTCAATAAAGTATCTTTCTATCTAGATGAAGTCATTTTTGGTTTGGCTGCATCTTTTCAAAAGAAAATTTGACACACATTGACAGGATTACATGGGCCTACCTCATTTTGAATATAACTCACCGAGGCACTACAAGGACGGAAACCGTCCAAATCTGTCACCGTCAAGCACTGCAGCTGGAGCAGCTCTCATTGACCGGTCATCACCATCAGCAGCAGAAAAGGGACGCGACTTGTGATGCTTGCATGTTGAAGCATTACATAGGCCCCCCTGTGGGAAACATATTGTTGTAAGTGGCTGAAAATAGATGCTTTACCCAATGGGTATGAGCAAAGGAATCCTCTTTCATTACGTTTCCCCCTTCAGTTGATTTGTCTTGACACTGAGGTCCAACTCGTAAATAACTATGACATGTTAATCCATATTTACCCCAGCCATGGAAACCTTTTCATTTTTAATACCTCCTGTTTTGGAGCAGTGAGAAAACACCAGACAAACTCTGTGCAAGGAGATGCTGAGCAGGGGAGTCAGTTATTGTCTTGAATATTTTGTCAAAACAGAAGGCGAGAGAACTTCTGTAAGATTCACATGAAAAGTTAACTAAATCAAATATGTGAAAAAAATCACATTTGTAGGAAAAGACAAACAACACAGGGTCTACACACATCAGTAAATAAGAGAAGACGTAAGTTGAATTTGTCCTCCCCTGGTTTTATTACATCCTCTGTTGCCAAGGTCAAAAATCTTGTTCTAATGTCAGACTAAAGCCTCCGTTTTCACACACACACAAAACATCACCAAAACAATATTTTTCCACCTGAAGAACATCTCCAGACTACACCCTTCTCCTTTTCACTCTGTTGCAGAAACTCTCATTCATGCCTTTGTCACATCCCAACCAGATTACTGTACTGCCCCCTCCATGGTGTACCTACTCAAAGTTTAGAAAGACAATACTATGTCCACAATTTGCCCATAAGAGTTTTTCTGCTGAACGCACATCGCCCATACCTTTCAGCAACTGCACAAGTTGCCTGTTAAACACCACAATGGTTTTAAAGTTATTTTCCTTATTTTTAAATCTCTCCATGGTTTGGTGTCAGCAAACTATCCAATCTTTTCCATCCCTACATGCCAATCTACTCTACATCCCCAACCAGGCCCTGCAATGTGAGTGACAGACTCTTCAGTGGAATGGCCTCCCCAAGGGAGTGCATCAGTCAACATGTGGTGCATCTTTTAAATCTAGGCTGAAGGTCATATTGCACGTCACTTTGGGGAAAAAGCCTCCACCAAATGTAAAATAAATAAATAAAAGTACAATAAATGCACCTGTTTCAATTAGCCTTTCCGGGTGCTTTGTAACGTGTTTGTTTCC
>OMLC01042694.1:0-14768 GCA_900302585.1 Regalecus glesne | reverse complement strand
ACATAGAAGAAGCAAGCACAGTACAAACCTCAGTCACCCCAGAGGCAAGTCTAATCTTCTCTACAGAGATGGAAGGCTCAGGTGATGAAACAATCACTTTTACTACTAAGAAGACTTTGGCTACCCCTGCCTCTTCTATGTTTAGTACTGAAACACCTGTGACTGAAACACCTGTAACTCCATCCTCTGCTCGCTCCTCAGCTTCTCCTGAGTATAGCCCTGAGAAACCCACAACAATCTCAGACCAACCCATAGAAAGAACAAGCACAGTACAGGCCTCAGTCACGCCAGGGAAAAGTTCTCTAATCTTCTCTACAGAGATGGAAGGCTCAGGTGATGAAACCATCACTTTTACTACTACGAAGACTGTAGCCACCCCGGCCTCTTCTATGTTTAGTACTGAGAAACCAACATCTTTATCAGCCATAGAAGAGAGTTCCCTCATAGAGGGGACAGAAGAGCCATCACTCAGTTCTACTGTTGACAAGGCTGATGAAAGTGTCCTTACTGTTACAGGTCACCAGACCACTGAATCAGTTACCAGGATATCACCGACTATATCTACATCCTCCCAATACAGCACGAAACAAGCAACACAAGAGTTCACTGAATCAACTGGCAGTGACATGGAAGAACAGACGATGACAAAGACACATTCAAAGGAACCATCAATTTCTTCTGTTACTGGTGTTATAGATACCAGCTCAATAACCAGTTCCCCAAGTTTAGCTCCTGTATTAACATTCACTCCATCAGAAATCATTGTCCTGGATTACAGCACAAGCCAAGAGTTGGTCACTGTGGAATCAGTTCCTCCTGGCTATGGAACAACCGGAGAACCTGAGATAAGTTCAGTTCGCACAGCAATAGAAGAAGAACATTCAGATGAGGATGGTCTTAAGTCTATAGTTGATGAGACACTTATCAGAATCACCACTGCTTCCTCATTGTTCAACACAGAGACACCATTAGTGACGGGATTCCATGACACTGAAATACGTGCTACATCTCAGGCTGATCTTATTGAAATGTCCTCATCTTACAGAACTGAGAGACCAGCATCAGTGTCATCTGCTAAAACAGAAGGTGCTGCCACAGTTCAGACAGAAATGTCCACCGACACATCTGATGGGACAGTTGCAATCTCTGATTTCTCATCTACACACGAGGAAGGCTCAGGTTTCCAGGCATCTATGTTCACTGAGACATCCCCTGTTACTTCCAGGTCTTTTGTCTCTAGCACTGAGCCAACAGAAGTCTCTACGGCTTCAAAAAAGACTGAAACAGACGATAGCTTACAGACTAGTGCTATTGTAGCTTCTATGTACAGTACTGAGAAGACAGCACCAACTTCATCTGAAACAACAGAAAAGGTCTCCTCAGGTCAAACAGAAGAAGTATCGGTTACACTAGAGGCAAAATCTGCAATTTCAACAACAGATGAAAAAAGCACAGGTGAACCATCGACAGATAGTTCCTCTGAAAGATTGACAACTGAGACCTCAATAGTTTCTTCCATGTTCAGTACGGAAATGTCTCTGACAGCAATCTCAGCCATAGAAGAGAGCTTTGTCACAGAGCAGACGGAAGTAAAATCAATAACTCCCATTATCCACAAGGTTGATGAAAGTGTCCCTACTTTTACAGGGAATCAGAGCACTGATTCCTTGACTGAGACCTCCCCTACCAGAGTAGCTACCAAAGAGATTTCAGGTAGTGATGATCCTGGATCTAGTGTTGGAGAATCCCTTATCACACCCACTACAGCTTCCTCATTGTTCAGCACGGAGACACCAGCAGTGACAGGAGTACATGGAAGGGACACTTCACAAGCAGATCTTATTGCAATGTCCTCACCTTCCACAACTGAGAAACCAGCCTCAGTGTCACGTGAGACAATTGAAAGTGCTGCCACTGTGAGGACAGAGATCTCCACTACAGTTTCAGATCTTCAGATAACTGAAGAAACAACAGCAACATCAAGTGCAGAACCAAAGAGCTTCACAGGTCAAACAGAAAAATCCTCAGTATTTCCTATTACTGATACTGCAGAGGAAAGCTCTGGTTTTCCTCCCAGCAAAGCAGAGGACTCAAGCGACCGGATCCTAAGTGTGTTCACTAAGACTTCTGTTCCAGTTGCTTCTACTTACAGCACAGCATCTCCAATTGTAGCTTCGACTACAACATCCACTATGTCTGTTGAAAGCTTGGATAATGTCACCAGCACCAGCATCACAACAGCTACACCTCTCCCTGACTTATCCGGTCCATTCACAACACAAGAGCCAACTGTGGCTGGTAATGCAAGTGAGCACATTGTGGAGAAAACGACTCAGGATATGTTTCCTCCAAGTGTGGGGACAATCGCTGGTCCAACATCTACATACAGAGAGGAGGAAGGCTCAGGGGATCATACTGTTGATATGTTTGCAAGAGAAACCACCACAATTCTTGCCTCCCTCTTCCACACCACATTGAAGACGCCTCTTTCGGGAACCCCTGCAACTCCATCTATGCAACCAACATCAGATGCCATGTTATCACAGCAGACACAAAGACCATTTACCACAGTTACAAAATCCCCCATCACAGATATTGATGAAACCGAGACAAGTCCGTTTGTTACATCAGCAGAGCAAAAGACTTCAGCTGAAACAAGCAGCCACTCAGCTACAGTGATCGGCAGCTCACAAGAAAAAACAACTGAAACGATGATTCTCAGAACTCCCAAGCCATCTATTCTGATCATTGATGAGAAGGAGGAAGCGTTTCTTACTGAGGAAACCCCGGATTTCTCCACCAAAGATTCTTTGAGTTCCCCGATATCCATTTCTTCAGTGTTCAGCACAGAGAAACCAGTCACAGCAACACCATCATATGAAGTTGAAACTACTGTTAGCTCAAAAACCACACTTGCTTCAGCTACTTCTGTCTACATCTCTGAGAACCTCACAGCAACATCACCTGGAACAGAAAAGAGCTCAGAGACAGAAAAGGCCTCCATCACTCCCGAAACAGACTCTTTGCTTACATCTATAGATGACGACCAATCACAAGAGCAACATCCTGAGATGTCCACCGTGGATTCTGTATCTTTGACCAGTAAGGAATCAATCACTGTGTCTCCTACTTTCATCGAAGAAAGACTCACAATGACAACAGTTTCACACAATGCCACAGCATCTGAGAGCCCAAAGATCACTGTGACCTCAACTACACCTTCCCATAGTACTGATCAACTAACAGCAAAGCCAGTTAGCATGATGGATGAAGAAGGGTCTGCTGACCAGACCACTGATCTGTTGACTCAGACTTCCACTATGACTCCAACCTCTTTCTTAAGCACACAATTACCATCCACCCTACCAGGCACGGACTATGCCATTGGCATGAAGCCCCTGTTGCCTGAATCGGCATCTGCTTATATGAAAACAACCATAAAACCTGCAAAGTTTGCAACTACCCATACTGTGGTTTCTACAGATACAACCTCTTTATTTGATGATGAAGATTCCTCCGGTGATCATGACATGCTGTCCAAAGATGCTGTAACTGCCTCAACCATAGTGTCTTCTCTATTCAGTACCACGGCGTCCGCAACAAGTTCAGCAGAGAGCAGCCAAACATCATTTATCCCTGATATTGATTCCATTCCTTCAACTCTGAAAGATGACAGCTCAGAAGGCCTGGCACCAGATGTGTTCACCAAAGACATGACCATTTCAGCAACCACGGTGACATCAATGTTTAGCACGGGGGATCCAGGGATAGCAACACAAACTGTCAAATCCACAGTCAGTGCCATTCCTTCCTACAGCACTGACACGCCAACATCAAAGTCACCTGAAAAAGACACGTCGACAGTTGACGGGAGTTCCCTGATTAGAGCCTCTAGTGGCGTCACTCAAACATCTCCTGTTTCTGCCTCTGCTATGCACACGGATTCAGCATCATCTCTCTTGTCTTACAGCACTGAGCAGCCAGATTCAGGATCGCTTCAGACAGTTGAAAGTGCCGCCACGATTCAGACGGAAATTTCCACTGATATTTCTGATCAGACTATTGCAAGCTCTGTTTTCACACCCACACATGAGGAGGGTTCAGGTTATCAGACCTCTGGTATATTCACCCAGACTTCTCCTGTCACCTTCATGCCTTCGCTCTTTAGCACAGAGGAACCAATGGGCACAACAGTCCCACATAAGACTGGAACAGATGGTAGCTTGCAGACCACTGTCGCTGTAGCTTCTTCTCTTTACAGTACTGAGAAGCCAACATCAAGTTCTGCTGCCTTGTCCAATGTCATAGATAACAAGGAGGATGGTGTGGGCTTTGGAGTAAGCAAAGAACCTTCATTGGAGGGATTGGATGATGGCATTAGCACAGAGACCATATTGACAGAATCCATGCCAATATCAGGAGTAATCCCTAGTCTTGAAACTGATGAATATTCGGGTGACCAAACTCCTAGTATGTCCCCTGAAGAACCTCCAGTATATACAACCACCATCCCCAGCACAGAGAAGCTATTAGTCACAGTAACAGGAGCAATTGATACTTCACAGTCAGTTACTACAGAAACTTCCTCTCTCTTTAGCACACAGAAACCTGCTCCTGAGCCAAGTACTGTTATTTCAGCCCCTTCAGATGAAAAATCCAAAGAAAGCTTAGAAGAACAAACGACTGGTATGTCTACTTCTCCTGAGCCCTCAGTAGAAGGGATGATCCTAACATCCTCGACATCAAGACCATCAATCATATCCCCAGTTTCTTATGAAAGGGTGTTAGATGATGTCAGTGATATGGTCACTACAGAGCCTACGACTCTCACAACAAATTCCTACGTATTGAAAACATCTCAACCTATTCAGACACCCAGTGAGTCTACTTATAAACATGTCAGTGTGTTCACCACACGGGAGCCTTCTACTTTCATTGACATGGAGAGTTCTGGTGGCTCACCAACAGAGGATGACCTGGAGACATCTCCCGATGGGTCTGGTGAAGAACTGTCGATGGTGACCACCTCAAAACCACAGGATGACTTCAGTGTGGCCACAGATGAAACTGAGTTGGCAGACACAGAGAGCACATCAGAGGCCTCAACTGTTAGATCTACTCATTTAAGCACACGGATCCCTACAACTTCTTTGTGGTCAACCCCCTCTCCTCATCCATCAAGCACTGACATTTCTTCAGCCACCGTCTTCGAGCCGGGCAGTGGGGACCATGCAGAGGACATTACAGCTGAGGATGAGATTTCAGGTGATGAACCGTTTGATGTCTCTTCCAAGTCAACACTAGTCACAATGACCCCTGTGCTGTCTACTACCATAGCAGCTACAAGACAAGTCAATGTATCATCGAGCACTGTTCCTCCTTTCACACAGGAGAGCTCAGGTGAACAAGCCTCCGTCATCCCAACTAATGACACTGATGCATTGGCCTCCATGTTCAAAACTCAGAAACCAGTGAAAACAACAATCTCCTATGAAATGGGAAAAACTGCTATTACCGCACCTTCTTCTCTCTACAGCACAGAGAAACCAACAGCATCACCTCCAACACTTCAGAAGCCCGTAGCTGACCTGACCTCAGATATCTTTAATTCAACTGAGGTGGTCTCCTCTGACAAGAGCACAGGGTCTCCAACAGTGTCGCTTGTCACATCATCAGCTTCGCCCAACATTGATGAGAGTTTTGATTATGATGGAAGCAGAGTTGATTCAGTACCATACTCTACATTAGGAACTGCCTCTAGTGGAGTGACTCACTCCACAGAAACAAGCTCGTTCTATACAGAAGAGAATGTCTCAGGTGACCAGACCTCTGATTTGTTTATTGAGGAGGCTATTACAGTGTCCACCCAGTTCAGCTCAGAGAAGCCAGTCATGACAACACCATTACATGGAACTGAAACAACTAGAACTACACAATCTGCTGTTACCACAGCTTCCTCTCTGTTTAGCACAGAGAAACCAAGCCCCATGCCCTTAGAAACGACACTACATGGAGACCCATCTCACTCGGAACACACGTCTCCAACTGAAACTGATAAATCTGTGTCGACTGTAGCCACTGCTTTGCTAGAGGAGGAGAGTTCAGGTCACCACACGTTAGACATGTTCACCTCAGAACCGTCAGCGCTGGATGGTATAACATTTGGAGAAGCAACAGGTGAAACTGAATCTTTCTTTTCAAACACACCAGGCTCTTATGAGCAGGCTACCTCACAGAAAAGCCCAATTATACCGGAGACAGAAATCCTTGTTACAACTGAGCCAACAGAGCTTCCTACTTCTAGCACTGAGGAAGATGAAATCCCTGCCATCGGGCACACAACACTATCTTCCCCTACAGCGACTGCTGAAATATCAGTGAGTGATCACACCGTGAGTGACGATGACACAATAAGCTCCAGCAGTGACCATACAACAGCTGGCTATAGCTCCATGTCTACCCCTATTCCCTCTATCATTTACCATGGCATCATGGACCAACAGGTTATGATTATCAGCCCCACAAATGGCCAATCAAAGACTGACCTAACTGAGCAGACTCCCACCATGGTCCTGCATGGGACCAAGCCATCAACCAGTACCACCATTATTTTCACAGAAGACACAAAGGATGAGGATGTATTGTTCTCTACAGTCACAGGCAGCGTGAAGGAGATCATCCCCACCACTGAACAAATCACCAAAGAGGATTCCATCATTGATGTAGATTCTATTTCCACAGTTCCTCCATTTTACTCCATCAGCCAGACGGAGGAAGCAGGAGGTGACGCCGGAGTCACCATAACCCGAAAGTATGAGCTGACAGATGAATCAGAGGGTTCGGGGAATGATAGCCTCACATCTTCCACTCTTGTACCATCAGGTGTGTTTACACCGTCAGTATCCGATCTACCGTCAGAGACATCTTCTGAATATTCACCCGATAGTTCAGAATCAAGAAGCAGCTCTGGGGAGCTCACAAGTGTAACTGAGACAAAACCATCACCTGAGTCATCCAGGGAACCATTGCTGATATCTATTTCACAGTCCACGCAAGCTCCTAGTCTGTCTACAAAGTCGAGCTTTGAGGAAACCCATGTATTTACCACAGCACATGGGGATTCATCTGCTGAGATCAATACCACTTCGGCCGATGACACGTATGATGCCACTGAGTCAGCCAAAGAGAGGACCACTTCTCCTGTGCCTTCTACATCCATATCAACAGACCTCAAGTCACACACTCCAGTACCCAGTAAGGAATCCATGATCAACACAAGTGAAGGGGAAATATCCTCTTCCTCTTTAGTCGCAACTGTCAGCCCCACAAGTGATGGCACATCGGAGGATACCTCAATACATTTTGTCTCGGGCACGGCGAAACCAACCAGCCCAGTTTCTATTGATGACTCATCAGCGGATGATGACTCTGATGATGGTTCTTCAGTGGAACCAAGTATCTTGGATATTGAAGCATCTCCAAGTGCAGACACAAGCTCAGAATCATCTGAGGATGGTCACAGGAGTGTAGGGCATATGGTGAAAGCAACCCCCTCTCAGGCTTCGGAGGGCCCAGTCACAGAGAGCATGGACGAAGTAAGCTCAGGAGATCACACCCCCGACAGCTTCACAAAAGAGCCCGTTTCCTCTCCATTCATCACAGCCAAAGAGGATAGGATGACCCAATCAACTTCAGTGTCCTCAGAGGAAACAGAGATGCTAGCACACACTACAGCGACGGTGCCACATGGAACATCAGCCACAGAGACTGCAAAAGCAGTTGTTTCAACAGCCTCCTCACTGTTCAGCACAGAGGAAACACCTGTTACTGCTGTGTCTGTTGGTACCGATGAGGAATTCTCAGGTGAAGGATCAGCAGGTACATTCACTGAAGATACGTTTACCATACATATGGCAGAAACGATGACTGTTCCAACACCTTCACCTGGAACTGTTTCAGTGGAGACTGAGGCGGCAGTAAGAAGCACTTCCTCCTCTCTGTATACCATCAAGTCAACAACAGTTTCTTCCACTTCAGGTCCAACGGACACAAGCAGCACAGACAAAAAAGGCACAGAGTCTGTGTTCCTGACAGCCTCTCCTGTTTATAGCACAGGGAAGACAGTAACAGTAGTAATAAGTCCTGCCTCCTCTCTTTACAGCACTGAAAAGCCCACAGTTTCCCCTATATCAGATGTTACCGCAGAGGAGGGCTCAGCTGACCAAGGCTCTCATATGTTCAGTCCAGAACCTGTGACAGCGACAACATCTGAGCATAGCGCAATTACGTCAGAACAAGAGACAACCACCGTCCTGCCAGAGACCACGGCAGGAAAAATTGCAGAAACCGTCACAAGCGAGTCTTCCTATCCATACAGCACTGAGAAACCAACTGTCTCCTTTGTGCCAGATGTAGCATCTTCAGAGTCAGATGTGATGGTAGAGTTTATCACCACCATTGTCCCTGAGCTAAATGTAACACCGTCTGAGGAGTCGTTCCAGCAAGCAAGGTCTGAGATCTCATTCACTTATCATCCCCAAACAGACATCACCTCTAAGGACTCTGGCATGGCTACAACAAGCTCTACTGTGTTCAGTGAGGAGTCCACCTGGCAGCCCAAGATATCGACTCTCTCTACGATCAGTCCAGACACTGCGTCTGTACCAAAGTCCGAGGGGGATCTGAAAGCTACATCAAGCCAAGTGCCTGCAGCCAAAGACATTACAACTGATTTTGAAGGCCATGCAAAAATAGAGAGTGAAGTCACAGAAACATTAGAAGCAGCGTCATCTACTGCTGTCACAGCTACTTCCCCTTACATGGATGAAACTGTAGATTATGGCACCACAGAACAAGTCATGGTTGAATCAACACATTCAGCTATTGACAAAACCCTAAAACCCTCTGATGAAGTTACCGTTATCAGCACTGTGTCCCCTTCAGACTCGAGGTCAGTGAAAGCATCTACACAGAGCTCCAGTGATCATGCTCCTGGTATGTACACCAAAGAAACGGCAACAACTGTTGCTGCAGTTTCAAAACCTCTGATGGCTACGGCTGAATGGGAAAAAGCTCCATCTACAGTTGTTTCTTCAATATATAGCACTGAAAAAACATCAGTCTCGCCAATTCTGGGCATAAATGATGAGGATGCCTCAGGGGATGTGACCACTGATGTCTATATTCAAGAAACTACATCAATCTTACCAAGAATGGTGACAGAGGACATGACACAAGACGTCATTTCTTCCCATGATATTGAGACATCGAGTACAATGTCAGCTGAGACCTCAGGGGATCAAGAGAGTTCAGGTCATGAAACATCTGAACCTGTTACGCTCATCCCAATAGCTTCATTGGAATTTAGCACCTCAACAATGCCTTATGAAAAGATGTCCACAGACGGCGAGAGACTCTCGATAGCCACAGAAGACACAGGGACAAGGTCAACTCTGAAGTCATTGGTTGATGAAGATGTTTCGTTCACAGAAACTGCCTCAACTCCCTCCTCAAAAGAGGGGAAGAGTTTAGATGAACAGTCATCTTTTTCCACAGAAGAGACTAAAACATCAGCGATCACTCTCTCCTCCTTGAAGAGCACAGAGAGACCTGAAAGCTCCGAGTCTTCTGTCACTAAGGCATCTTCCCTCTGGAGCACTGAGAAACCTCACCCTGCTACGAACGACTCCGAAACAGGTACCCATCACACCTCAGCGGATGCAGAGGACCAAAGAAAAGACACGGTTACTCCAACTGTTTCCTCAGTATTCAGCTCCACCACCACACTGTTGACACCTGAAAGGACATCGGCAGAGATGGGAGTCATTTCACCAGCGACAGCAACAGGAGCGAGCCTTTTGACGGAGGAAGATGGTTCAAGTGATATTACACCTGACATGATCCCAGCTGGTTTTAGCTCTACCATCAGTCCAGCGGCTTCATCTCCATCCAGCGCAGTTGAGATCCAACCTCACATCACAACCACAGATAAAACTTTTAGTGAAAGCATTTTCTCTCAGCCCACGCCTGCTGTCGATGCCACAGCAGGACCCTCGGAGCCAGATGTCACGGTCCAGTTTGTCACAACCTCATCTCATGAACAAGAACCAACAACTGGCGACGAATCATTAGAGCAAGCCAAATCTGAGATCACATTAATTCTCCGCCCCAGTATTGATATCTCTGGTGATATATCAGTAATCACCACCACCTCTGCATTACTTGATGATGTGATAGGGGAGAGTTCAGAGACAACCACGATTCCGGAAATTTCCCATGGGGTTGAAGCGGTGTCCCGTTCAAAGAGCAGTAGACCAGCTGATCCCACAACAGAACAGAAAGTTCAAGTGACAGTTTCTTCCGATTACAAAGAGTCCTTGTCAACCACAGTTGTCTATAAAGACCAAGATTATGATACGCCAGTTGATTATGAAATAGCGGACCTATTCGTGGTGCAATCCACTCCAAGATACATTGAAACACCCCCAAAACCTGAAGAGGAAACTGTGTCTGTCACTTCACCTCCTGCCGTGTCTCAAACTGGCTCAAGTCCAGTCAGCGAAACATCCTCCTCAAGCTCTGAGAGCATCTCAGAGAGCAGCAGCAGGTCCCAGGAGGTGGCAAACACAACCTTTTCTGTGACCCCAGAGAGTGTCAAAGTTCAGGATGACAAGACTGAATTTCCAGTCGCCTCTACGAGTTCATCTTTTGTCCTGATTACTGTTGCTGAGAGTACATCAGGGGAAGCAATGAACCAAGAAACCAAGGAACCCACCCTGTCCTCGGCTGAAATCCAAACTGTGTTCAAGGAAGATGTCACCACAATTTCAACATTGGTTGAACCTCCACCAGATGCAAGAGAGGAGTCTGTCAGTGTTGGTAGCACCCTTCAGAAAGAGACGATCTCAAGTGAAGAAGAAGAAGTGGTCGCTCCTGCCACAGAAACACCAGCTTGGGAAAGGCCTGGGTCTACTACAATACCACCAGTTGGGACACAAAGCCAACCAGAGACAGTCCACACCACACCACAGTTCTCTGAAAGGGACGAGATTCAAGAATATGATTCCAAAACACTCCCATCTCTCATTGAAAGTGAAATGCCTCTCAAAGGAAATGAAACCATGACCTCAGCCGAAATTGGACCGGATTTGGGGCACACTGTTGTCGGAGAGACTGTGGAGATTCCTGGTAAGTGTCCCTCAAAGCAACTTTCAGCGATCGATAATGTCTTGCCCTATTCAATGGAAATTTCACAATCAGATGATATGATATTTGTGTCCTCTTTTATCAATCAACAGGCATTCACTCATGTACAGAGGACATTTGTCTGAATGGAGGCTCTTGCCGCAACAATGGCATCAGTCATTCATGCAGCTGTCTTCCTGGTTACACTGGAGATCGCTGTGAGACAGGTACATTAAGACGTGCTTTCACTGTATCTCACAATATCCACACGCAAAGCAGACTCACATCAGCCAATACCTGGAGACTGAAGGCCCAAATCTTTTTTTTAAAATGTATATCTTGTTTGTTTTATGCAGATATTGACGAGTGCCATTCAAACCCTTGCCTTAATGGAGGTACATGTGTTGATGGGTTGGGTTGCTTCACCTGTGTGTGCCTCCCTAGCTACTCTGGAGTGTATTGTGAGGACGGTAAGATTTTTAAGATTACTTTTTTTTAAAACAGTAAAATGTTACCTTGCGGGGCAGCATGGCTCAGGGGGTAGAGTGGGTTGTTTAGTAATCAAAAGATTGCTGGTCTGATCCATGGCTTCTTCAGAAAGTGGGTTGTTCCATTTTTACATGTGATGATTAGTCTCTACATTGCGGGTTTGAACCCCTCTGGCTCATTGGTTCCCGTCGGTTCTGGCTTTGTCAGCCCCCACTGCTCCTACACAACAGGATGGGTTAAATGCAGAGAAAAAATGTCCCTTTAGGCATTAAATGACCAAATTAAGTGGTTTTCCTTTCCAATTAATGTTCTTGTTTAGCTTTCATTGATGGTGACTTTATAATCCTAATATCACAGAAGATTGGAGCAGAAAGAAAGTTGGTGTTATTTTACCAGAGTCATGGATCTATGAGTAATATATTCAAACTGTCTTTTAGCATGATCATCAGACCTCAGGCAAAATAAAGCTGATATATTATTAATACTGTGATTCATTAGAGATTCATCTGAGATTCTGAGTTCATCGTAGGGTAGTTTAGGTTATCTCCTCTTCCCTTATAGACTTGTTATCATCTTGACATCTTATCTCTTTCCGAGGCAATAGCTGAGTCATAAACTGTTTTTATCTTATCAGGACAGCCACAGTTTATGGTCGTCTTAGTGTTGCCTGTAGGCAGTTGTGTCTGCAGTTTCCTACAGCTTTTAGACAGACAGTTTACACATCACTTCCACGTGTCCTATTTTACAATAGCTCTCAGATTCTCAGACATCTGACTATTAGCAACAGCCCAGGTGTGCTACTCACTCACCTTCACCCCTGATGCATCTACTCTCCCCGACAAGGGAGCTTAACCAATAGAATCATTGCTCCGGGATGAGGTTTCTTTGACCAGCGTCTACACCCCAAATGCTGTTGTGATCAGTCATAAATGGATCACGCCCTAGACCGTGTGTTTAGACCCAGCTGCAGTCTCAGAAAATCATGCCAGGAGAGAAAGAAAAACCTAAAGGAGGACAAACCAGAGGAAAAATGTGCGTCTCTGTTTAGTCTGTTTGTGTCACAGAGCTGGATTAAGGAGGAGTATTGATGAGAGAACTTCACAGAAAGAGACCGAATAAATAGCAATGCTGCAGGAGATGTTTGCAGAAGAAGCAAGCACACACACGTAAACAGTAATGAATCTCCATGAGACTCAGGATATAACGCACATTGCCTTAGCATCTCCGGGAAGATAAAGCACTTATTTCTTTCTTTAGCTATTTCTTTCACCCACCCACTACCCTCCAATTTATTTATTTACTATTATTATGCTATTGGGAATGCTAGAAACTCATCTATTCTTCCTCCATCTTGATCGGAGACAATAGTTCTCTTGAGAAACAATGCTAGGCCTGAAGGGTCGAGACCCCCGGGTGCTGCATAGATAAGATGAATGCTTTCTGATAACATGGTGTCCGCTGATGAAAGAGTGAAGGTAAATAATACATGCTGACCGAATTTACAACTGTTTTAACACATAGTTTATCCACACCATGTAAATGTTAATGGGAGACTAACTCTCTCTGTCCCTCTCTCTCATTTCAGACATAGAAATATGTGACTATGGCTGGCATAAATTCCAGGGCCACTGCTACAAGTATTTTCCCCATAGGAGAAACTGGGAGACAGCAGAGAGAGACTGTCGAACGCAGGGTGCTCACCTAACCAGCATCCTCTCCCACGAGGAGCAACACTTTGTCAACCGTAAGTTTGTCAACGTCGTGGACAAACAAAGCCATCTATCCAAGCATCCTGTTTATCATTGCTTCATCTCTATGTGTCCTTCTGATTTTCACATCTCTTATTCTCTGCATGCTCTAGAGTGACAGGGACATTTTTGAAGCTCTCCGTGTGGAGAATGAAGAATATGGTGTGAATCGCTATCATTAGTTTTTGCTTTGAGCCACGTCAAATTCTCGTATTTCTTTTAGAAATGGGGCATTAGTAGTTAGCACAGAAATAGTGATTCATGTGTTCAGAAATGCCGGTGTGACCTCTCTCTCTCTCTCTCTCTCCCATCTCTCTCTTTTTTCCCTTAATCTCTCTTTGACTGAAAAGTCCAAATAAGGACATATAGAAACAGAGAACCGTTTAACCTGTTGTGTCTCACTTTGCCCTGCATGGTAGGTCTTGGACAGGATTACCAGTGGATTGGCCTGAATGATAAGATGTATGACAGCGACTTCCGCTGGACCGATGGCAGCACTATGGTAAGACAGGGGGCTTTCGTGCACATTCTTGTCTCGACAAACATGGCACAGAGTCACTCCAAATATTTGTAAGTGATGCTGGATGCTGATGACCAACACAGTCATCTGGGAGAGTCGTTGTTTCCTGGATTACTGAATGTGGAAAGGAGCTGTGGCGACTTTCTCATGACGCACTCTTCTCTTACCTCATGCCTCTACACCCTGTAGGGTCAGGCAATAAAGAAATGCTGTACAGACGGTCCACTGTCTGTATATGTGCTTAATAAGAGTGACCTCAAAGCCATTAGATCAACAGTAGTTACTGTGGGCTTTGTGGTTTCAAGCAGTTTATATCCCAGTGTCATCCATTCAGAAGCACAGGAGAGGAATGCATGCATGTAGCCCAAGGCTAAATCAATTTTACAATTTAGCCCACAAGTGGCAGCGTGTTTGTGATGGGGGCAGTTGAATACCCCCTCCTCACAAGACAGGAAAGTGGCTAATTACTATGTGCATCCATGTCGTACAGACTGATGTCCTCACTTCAAAGAGAGCCCTCCACCACCAGAGAAAGGGGGTGGCATGGAGATAGAGAGGGCCTGAGGAGGATGGGGGGTGAGAGATAATCACTGGAGACCCCCGCTCAGCTGAGAGATTGAGAGGTGATGAGGGTGTGAGTGACATTGTCTTGAGAGGGAGTCTGACAGGCGTAGACAGGTATAGTCCCCCCTCAACCCCTAGCACCCATCAGGAAGCTCAGCAGGCAAGTAGCCACCCAGGGGAAAGGCCACCAGGCAGACAGAAACACAGATGGACAGCACCTGTGCCTGGCAGCAGAAAGAAAGAAAGCTAGACAGAGGGAGCCC
>OMLC01042693.1:0-11683 GCA_900302585.1 Regalecus glesne | reverse complement strand
CATATGAAGCCATCCTTTAGTGGTGTGGTATCACTGTGTTGTTGATCAGGGTGGGGATGCTGCAGTCAGCTCAGACTCAACATGTCTCCTGGAGGAGAGGACACGTCTCTGTATGAAACCTCTGGTCCAGGTGAACTGGTTCACCTTCTTTATGATTTACTATCATGTGTTTGTGTGGTCCACCGACTGTCTTGCCAGCCATGTTGGATGAAAGCTTGTGCTGTGTGAGAGCATATGGGTGTAAAAGACTGGCAGTCTGGTGTCTTTCTGACTTAAAGTTCTACGTGGTAATTCATGTCATGAAGGATTGTCAAGATTCATACATTTCATTCAAGCCCTTGTTGTATTTTACAAAAGAACATGTGACCAAGAGAACTTTTGTTCTGACTTGAAAACTTTTCCTTCATGTTACAACAAAAGGCGACAGACGCCAGAGATTCAGAGCCTCACCTATATTACAAGTGTTTCCTCTCCATCCGGGTAGACAGGCACAGCGAAAGGCATCGCCATGGTCATAGCAGGTTCCTCCATTACTGCAGGTGGTGGGGTCACACTGACTCTCCCCTGGGCCCAGTAAAACACACCACCCACAAGTCAAACGGGTCAGCTGGCTCAAATGAGCCTAACGGCCTGGATAACACCATGTTTCACTACTGCTCCACAGCATGGAGACAGACCAGACCAGACCAGAACCCCCCCCCCACACACACACACACACACACACACACACACACACACACAACTAGACATCTACAGGTGTTGCAGGTTTGATCCCACTGTGGGGTGTCAGTAAAGGGCATCTGGCCTTACTCTGTAAATGTCAAGCCCACATTATACTTAGAAAAACAACTCAGGTACATATGCATTTACACCGAAGATGAAGACTAAGATGATGATGAAGATCATCTTCATCACCAAAAAGATTCCGTTTGAAGGCGCACAGACTCACACATGCATTCACAGTGTACAGAGAAAGCCACATTGTCATAAAAGAGAAGGAAGCAGACAAAGAAGCATTTGGCTAGCATTAGGCGTCAGAGCTGAGTAGGCGATGAAGGGTTGGAGGGGCTTAAAGAGCCATGACCCTCGTCTCGTCCCTGGACTCTGTCTCAGCAAAGGCCCCAAAGCTTACTGTCAGTTAGGTTTGGGTCAGAACACAATAATATGCCAGGAGGCTGGGAGCGAAAAGAAACATTTATGTCCTTTTACAGGATTCAGCTGACCCTGGCTTCTCTGTTCATCAGTCTTCCAATTACACAATGATTATTATTACAGCGCCTGTGAGCTCAATTCACATCATCCCGGGCTCAATCAACGCCAATTCACTCCCAGGTGACTTTTCAATTTGCCCCTAGTTGAAATTCTATTAACTTGCAATTGTGTTCCTATCTGCCAAGTTTAAATAATTTCCATTTGTTCTGAAAAGAATGTACTTCAACTCAAAACAAATTTCAAAAATGAAATGGAAAATATTTTTTCACTGCTTGGCGTTTTGTGGTTACAGTTTATTATATCTGTTCATAGTGTTCACTATGTGTTTTTTTCGAGGAAGACAAGACCTCCAATCCACGTCATATTAGAGGGGAGGGGGAGTCTTAATTGACAAGAGTACGCCGTCGCTTTAAAAGCCAACCTAATCTAACCCAGTGAACTATTGGAGCACCTGGTATCATTTTACACAGAATTGTATCATACAGATGGTAAATGGACTTATTTCTATAAAGCCCCGAGGTAGGACCTTCACATCTTACCGACCTTCCTGCTGCACAACATATAGCTCATTTACTCTGATTCATAGGATTCACAAACTGTTTGCAGAGGCTATAAACAACTACCTCATCCAAACAGGTAACCTGGTAACCCAGGTGATGTCTGCAGTGCTTATTTCCACCTCATGGTGGCCCAGTGGTTAGAACAGTTACCTCACAGCAACCGGGTCCTGGGTTCGAATCCCATCCCAGGTCTTTTCTGTGTGGCGTTTGCATCTTCTCTGTGTCTGTGTGGCATGTATACTAGGGTTAACACTCCTGCCTGTTCCCCTGAGCAAGCCAATGGGAAAAAAGAACTGGAGTTGGTCCCCAAGCACGGCAGCTGCCCACTGCTCCTATACAACCCAAGTAGAAATATGGAGAACATGCAAACTCCACACAGAGAGGACCTGGGATTCAAACCAGGACCTTCTTTCTATGAGGCAACAGCGCAGACCACTGGGGCCACTGTGCTGTCCATGATTAATTAAGACACTAAATTAAAACACCTTGTTACAGGCTTTTTAGTTGGCAAAGTGAATTTGGGCTTCTTCGAAATACACTAGCGCCATGAGCTTTAGACCATTCAGTATAGATTGCTTAAATGGGGCCCAGTGTCACAATGGCCACAATGGCCCAACGTCAACGGATGAGAAAAAAAAGAGTGAATGTAAAGGTACAATCTGCATCCCTGGTCTGATATGAACACAAGTGTCTAATG
This sequence comes from Regalecus glesne, assembly GCA_900302585.1. Taxonomy (NCBI): domain Eukaryota; kingdom Metazoa; phylum Chordata; class Actinopteri; order Lampriformes; family Regalecidae; genus Regalecus; species Regalecus glesne. The sequence goes on along the minus strand of OMLC01042693.1, from coordinate 9,214 downwards.
TCCAAGCCCTGTCCTTGTGCTTGCTCTAATGCACCGAAAGATTTTGGTCCTCTAAGTCAATCGACTCTGGATCTGAGACCCATTTTATTCTACCATACAGGTCTTACCGCTGGCAAGCGTGGGCCACGCAGGAGATCCATCTGATCCGGTAAGGGTCTTAGCTGCTTAAAGCCACTTATAGGGCCTCCATTTCACATTTGTCAACATGCAGCCTACCTAGATTACAAGCTAGCATGAGGATGGGGTTAAGTGGGGCAATTCTCCTCTAAGGTCTTAAGTTGCATGGTCTTGGTTCAGTGATAAATTATTGCTGTAATAGGGGCGGCATGGCTCCGTGGGTAGAGCGGTTGTCTGGCAATCGGAAGGTTGCAGGTTCGAGCCCCACACCTGCAGAGAAGTGTGTCGAAGTGTCCTTGAGCAAGACACTGTTCCTCAAGTTGCTCTGCCCTGTGATGGACTGGTGACCCTTCAAGGGTAATACCCGCCTTTCACCCAATGAGAACGGAGATAGGCTCCGGTTCCGGTAACTTAAGACCTTTCAGAGTGAAGCACGTAGGTGTCCCCCTGACCCTTTAAGCCACTTGGGTGGTTTTTTTGGGGGGTCAAAACAACCCCACAACTCTAAACGTAACAGACTTCCATAACTCCAAGATAATACGTCCGATATTCCGAGGCTGTAATTTAGGGCTAGGCATCATAACATTAAACTTTAAAGACATAATCCTTTAAGTCCTCAGCAGTTTGAATTTGCCTTGACTTTGTCCTTTCTCTAATCCATGTTCTTAACCTTTACAAAACTTTATCTTACACTCAGTCCTCAATTTGTCAATGAGGAGGTCTCCCAACCTCAAGGTGGCAGTGATCCAACAGGGCAACCATGAGGAGGAGGTCCCAGAGTCTATCATTACCCCCCCTCCACCCCCCCATCCTATAAAGGCTAATGATCCCACTGGGACTAATCTAGAAGCCTGCTTGGCCGCTATTAAAATTCCGATGTCATTAAATTGTATGCTTTTAAATTCAGATAAAACGGAGATGCTTGTTGGTCATTGGCCCAGCTAGACACCAGCATCACTCTGATCAAGGATCAATAACGATTGACCATTCTGTGATTTTACAAAGTAAGCCAGGTACCTTCACTATGAAGGAGGTTATCACTGTTATCACTGTTATATCGTTTGTAACTCAATTATAATTCTGTTATCCTGATCATGCTGTATGTTGTAAATTGTGTCTTATTCTGTGTACACATCATCCATTGCAAAGGCTGTCTGTCTAAGGAGAGAGATCCTCCTCTGTGGCTCTCCATGAGGATTCCTCCTATTTTTCTCCTTGTTAAAAGGGGTTTTTAAGGGAGTTTTTCCTATCCGATGTGAGGGTCTAAGGACAGGATGTTGTGTTAATGCAAAGTCCACTGAGGCAAATTGTTAATCTATGATAATGGGCTACACAAATAAAAATTGACTTGACTCCCCCACGCTCCATCTAAGTCAGTGTCCATCCCCACAACATGGGGCCTAACCATGACATGTGATGATGGACCTTTCATTATAGTCTCCACACACTATACCATATACTAGAACTCTATCACCCATCACGCCCATGTACACAACACTCCATACTCCCTGTATATTACACTATATTATCTCATGCACCAGAAATGTACGCTATATGCTCACCTACCATCCACCTCACAACTACATATGATATACCATGTGTCCATTTTACAACCACAATGACAATAGATTGTACATTTGTACTGATTTGACTTGGCTCTGTAGGCTGTTGTAGCCCATAAGCACAATAAGCTCCTTCAAACCTCTGAATATTGTTCTCACTGGCTATGACACCATCTCATCTCATTTGTCATTCAAATGCCCTGTTACTTGCATCTCTACTGGTGATGTCCCTATTGGACACTTACACTAATTCCACTTGACACGATATGATTACTACTTATTGATGGGATATGCCCATAGGTCAACATGGGCGTATATCTGGCCATGTCTGACTGTCTTGTATTTTGCCTGGAATGACGCATCTGCTAACTGAGAGGATTCTGGTGGACAGCCTCGAATAATGCCTGGTCTGATTTGGCACACTTGGTAAAATTCAGCCTGATACTCAAACAGCCAAGAACTAGCCAAGATCCCGCCCTGCAATCTTAGACTCAAATTGAGGTCATACACAAACTATCCAAATCTGAAGAATAAAGCATCCTTATTGAACAACTGAGCTCTGTTGAAGTGTTGAAAGCCTCGTTTTGGCCAAAGAGACCCTCAGCAGTGTAAAGCAACCTCACTTCTAGTACTGACAGGGGAGATTCAGGAGTTTTGTTCCTCCTGTCATTGAAGTTCTAAGCTCACTGAAACTCTGAGCTATTGTGTTAATGTGTCCTGTCCTCTATGTTTGGATGTCTATATTTTGGGAGGTATCGCGGTCGGCACCGTTGCCACACAGCAAGAAGGTCCTGGGTTCAAATCCCGCCTCGGGTCCTTTCTGTGTGGAGTCTGCATGTTTTCCCTGTGTCTTTCCTTCGGGTGGTCCGGTTTCCTGCCACCATCAACAGGACATGCGTGTCAGGGTTACTACTCCTGCCTGTGCCCCTGAGCAAGGCAGTAGGATAAAGAACTGGAGTTGGTCCCCAGGCGCTGCAGCTGCTTACTGCTCCTATACAATAGGATGGGTCGAGTGCAGAGAACAACTTTCATTGTGTGTATGTACAAGGACGAAAGGAATAAAGCTTCTAAAAGACATAACAAAAGGGAACAGATCTGGATCAGTCCTGTGGCCCATCTCCTTCCACCGGGGAGATCTGTGTAGGTGTGTGAAAATTCGTAGAAAGTGCTACCAATTTCACAGTATTCAATTGAACATCTAATAGCCAATAAGTAAATACGGTGCCAGTAAAATTATATATATTGTGTGGAAAACTAGTCCTATCAGTTTTGACAAAGGTTTGCCCAAGCTGAGTGAAAAGGGGACTGACCCAGAAGTTTTCCTTGAAGCTGAAAGTAGTGAGACATGAGGATAACTGTTCCAGTCATATCAAGTGCTTTCATTTGATGGAGCTGCTGAGAATGAGAGTTCAAATGTACTCAAGAGAAGTCATCCAAAGACTTTGAATTGCTGTGTTGAGTTAATTAACCTAATCCTCAATTACATGAAGGAGTTAAAAATGTGGTAAGCTTCAAAACCACAGAGACCAGCACTGTTAAAATATGGATCTCACACGTTAATGAGCTGCTTCACATAGTCCCAGGACTGAGAAGGGAATTCACGGGACATCAAGTACATCTTAAAGGTACAACATGCAATTGTGGCACATGGCAGCTGTTTGCCCCCCTTCTGCTGTGATTTTGGCTCCACTTTATTCCTCGAGAACGAGATGAGATAAGATCAGATGAGATATTCCATGATTTGTACCTCAAGGGGAGATTTGCAGTGTTACAAAGCAGCACAGTGGAAAGCTGAACAGAAAGACTTGGCTGTTGAATTTATTAATATTATTTATATTGCACATTGAGATGAAATATCAATGAGATAACCAGCCGATGCTACATCACCTCCACTTGCTATTCAAGGCTTTCTGTTGTCAACTATTCTAACACAAGCTCTCAATGTTGACCTGATGCTGAGATACGTCGAGTTCTGTGTTGTCTGCAGAGCACTTGTGTGGCGGTGTCGGCAGCAGCCGGGAGATCCACTGTTAAACCAGTTCTCTTGCAAAGTCCTCTGAGCTAGCACTTAAGTGATCTGAGGGTCTGGGTGAGGCTATGTTGGCCTTAATGGGGGACAGATGATCAAGACAGGAGGAGACAGAGTCATTTTAATAATTGACAAGATCAGAAGGATGATCAGACAGCGGGGGAGAGGAGGCAGACATTTTACTAACGAGAGAGGCAGAAGCGGGCTGAGAGGCAGATGGATTTGAGATTCCTGAAGGATATTACATGTTTAACTTCTGGGATGGGGATAGGGGTGTCAGCATCCATGGTGATAGCCAGGTGGTCTGAGATAGAGAGCTTGAGGCTGGAGAGTTGATGAATTGTACGACCAGTGGAGCAGACCAAATCCAGGATGTGGCCACGGCTGTGAGTGGGGGGAGTTGATATGTTGTGTGAAGCTGAAGCATTGTAGCAGTTCCAGGAGACAGAGAAAGGAGGGGTTTGACTTGGAGGAGTGGGGGGATGGATATCAATAGTAACCAAGGGAGTGGAAGCAGAGAGGTTGATGGCAAGGTGTTTGAGCGGATGAGTGACAGGAAGGGGAAATTGTGGTTGTTTTAATGTCCTTGATGTAAACAGCAGCAGAACCAGACATCATGACGAGCTTTACCAATGTATGTGAATCCTCTGGCTGTGGTCTGGTTTAGTGAGAAACAGTCTCGGCATTGACTCTGATAGCCATTAGCTCTGTCAGCTAAGGGTTGACTCCACACGGTTCTCATCAGGAGTGTAGGGAGTCAGTGCAACAAGTGACAATCAGGTAAAAGTCCATAAAACAGACAAATCACGAAATCAATTAGGCCAAAAAATAACAAATGAACTACAACTGGCAACCAGAACCAGTTTAAATCCTATGAGGAGATGGCCTCTAAAAAAGGTAAATATCAAATAATAATAATAATAATAATAATAGTAATGAGATGATTTTAAAGGGACAGCGCATATTATGAATGATTAAAATATATAAATATGCCAGATTTATCCACGAGAATAATTTCTATCTGTAGGGGTTCTGTGTATTGCTCAAGGACACTTCAACCTGCTTTCTAAAGGACCTGGGAATCAAACCACCAATCTTCCGATTACAAAACAACTGCCCTATCTCCTGAGCTATGCCGACCCCGCAAACAGATCCCCTTATCAGTCCCACAAGGGGACATTTGGATTTCTCTGCGTTTTAACCCATCCTATGGTACAGGAGCAGTGAGCTGCCACCATGTGGCGGTCAGGGAGCAGTTAGGGGTTCAGTGTCTTGCTCAGGGACACCTCAACGTGCATTCTGCAGGACCGGGGATCAAACCTGCAACCTCCCGATTGCCAGAAGACCGCTCCACCCACTGAGCTATGCCGCCCCTTTTCATGACTAATCAATACATTAACTTACTTTGGTAATGTAACCAATCAAAACTTAAGCCAATAATTCTACCTTAAATAATTATAAGCCATATCTGTCTACGCCTCAAAATGTCATCTTCACAGCATCTGGGAGGTCCGTACACAAAGCTACAGCAGGAAACCAAACATCATGTCGTACCTCCTGACAGCAACATTTCCCGAGCCCTGTGAAAACATCCAAGGCCTGGTCCAACAGCCTTTTCTCAGCTGGTGCACAGGGAGAGGGTTCTGCACCGTATGTCCACACCGGTGGCTGTTCAGAAGCATATCACTGGTGCTCAGTCATCTGAATCTTGTGACCCAGATAGTTGAGCCTGCTATTCCTTCATCTCTCACGTCTCCCTCTCTCCCTCTCTCCCTCTCTCTCTAATGACAGCAGTGTGATAGTTAACAGGTGCTGGAGTGGAGCTTTGGTGTGTCAGGGGCTGATTTGGCAGCAGTCACAGTTGAAAGGCTTTTATCCTCCATGACAGAAAGCACAGAGACACGCACACGGACCCCTGAGGGATGGATGGACACACAGACACATACACTACCGATATACACATTCGTACACACAGAGTGGTGCAAGTCAAAAGAAAAGTCTGCTTAAGTGTTTGTTGAGACCAGGGAGGGAGAGAAAGAGAAAGGGAGCGACTGACAGAGAGAAGAATGTCCACTCTTTAAGAAAGACTCCACAATACTGAGATGTTGCTAGGATATTACCTGCAAGTCCATTTCTTCTTCTATTCCCCCCACACACCCACCCCACAGAGGACTTTGCAGCATTCTTTGGGCCTATTGGTCAGTGTACAGATCAATGGAGCTCTTCAGACTAGCACTCAGTGATACCACATTAGCCTGTTTCATACGAGGAGGTCACAGCCAGACAGACGAGAATCTCAGAAAAGAACTCTCAGAGAGGTTTTCAATTGATAAGCATTGCAGCTTTCTTTGTATGAAAGAATTCCTCTAAAGTACCAGAAAAGGAATCGAAAATAAAGAGGAAACACCGCCCTTGAGATAGAAAAATATGGCGATGGGGGTAAAAAAAAAAAAAAAGAAATCTGAAAATCTATATTAAAAGTCAACTCGCAGGTACAAGAAACACAAATGTTTTCATGACATTCAGACAATCGGGGCGGTTTACGTTTTGCGACAGGCTCCTCTGGCCGTTCTCTATTGAAATGATATCACAGTTACAGCATGTACCAATTAAGCAGTTGTTTCCCATGCAGGGCCATGGCATACTGACACTTAATATCATAATCCAGTGTTTTTCTTCATCATCATCCATCAATCATCAACTGCTTATTCCAAGCCGGGTCGCAGGGTCACACTGGAGCAGAAGCGAATTAGCTTGAAGCTATAATCTGGTGCGACGCAGCGAATGGTGATGCTAATGTAAAAAGCCGCCCATGGTCCCCCGAAAAATATACAGCACCAAAAAAAATGACATGATAAAAAACACAACTAAGAAATCACATTAAAAGTTCAAATAACCCGGCTACATTACTGACACCTCAGTGTGTCCGATTCCAAATCCTTCCAAACTGACTGGAGAGCTGCTGATGAGACCAGCTTCCCAACACGTGAAGCACTGTGTAAGGAATTCATAGCAGTGGAAGCATAGACACAGAAAAATGCCCTTTTTCCTGATTCAACACATCCATTCAGAGGGTGAGAGTAAATCCATGGAGCATGTCTGGTCATTTTTAAGCACTTTTTAATGACCTTTGCAGCTTTGAAGCATTATCGCTGACAGCAGAGTAGTGAAGAGCGTCATGTCATGCTACGCTGTGACAGAGATGAACATGATTTTTTTTTTTAAGATGGAATTTTTGATTCAAATTTATGATTAACAGCTTCTAAAGAGATGAGACTGAGATGGTTTGGACATGTGTGGAGGAGAGATGCTGGCGTACTGGAAGAAGAATCCTGAATATGGAGCTGCCAGGCAAGAGGAGGAGGACCAAAGAGGAGGTTTATGGATGTGGTGAGGGAGGACATGCAGGTGGCTGGTGTGATAGCAATGAAATAACCATAATCACTTGATCCAACCATGGACCCAGATGCTCTAGAGCATACTACATGAGAAAAATGATGAAGAATAGTCCCTTACATGAAAGTCTATTTTTGGTATATGGACCCAAATCAGTGGTCTTAGACCATGTTATTTCTCAAGCACAAGTGATCCCCTTTACTCATACACTCAAAGTAGAGCACTCTGAATAGACATCTGCAGTTAAAGTGCTATCTTAAAGTGCTATGGGGCGGCATAGCTCAGTGGGAAGAGCGGTTGTCTGGCAATCAGAAGGTTGCAGGTTTGATCCCCGGTCCTGCATACAGCATGTCGAGGTGTCCTTGAGCAAGACACTTAACCCTTAACTGCTCCCCGAGCGCCATATGTTGGCAGCTCACTGCTCCTATACAATATAGGTTGGGTCAAAAATGCAGAGAAATCCAAATTTCCCCTCGCGGGACTGATAAGGGAATCCTTTCTTTCTTTCTTTCTTTCTTTCTATCTTTGCATCCCCAATCATTAAAATCCACTCCCATCTCTGCTGGTACCCATTTAATGTCTTCAGTGATTTGATGGTGAAATGTGGTATTTTCTGGCCATTGTATGACCCCCGGAGAGAGACAGGAAAGGAAATAAACCATATTGAATACATATTCTTCCAACAAGCCTACGTGCATACATACATCTAGTCTGTTATGTATGTCCATGCTTGTGTGTGTTTGTCTGCGGGCATGCACGTGTGAGACCACCCTGGGTCATCCGTCCATCTGTCCAGACGATGGTCAATTTAGAGCCAGAGAATAGAGCCATTGAGTCAGGTAAATGGGTGGCCAACACAGACGTGTGTGAGTGTGTGTGTGTGGGGGGGGGATGAGGGAATGGCGGAGACTGCCCAACTCCATCAGCATAGATGAATGGGGGACATCCAGGGATGAATGGTTGGGGCAAGCGATGGCAGGATGGGAGAGGGGAGATGCAGAGTGAGGAGGAGAAATGGGTGGGGATTTTCTAAGCTAAAGACGTGAAGGGGAGAGAGAGAGGGAGAAGGAAAAAAAGGGCACAGAGGGGATAGGAAGTCATTGTAAACTCCTGAATGACGCTGCGAAAGGGCCCCAAATTATTTACACAGGCATGAACACCAAGAGAGCGCCTGGACAATGCACATGTGGCCTCGGCCCGCTGGGTACAGTGGACATCATCAGTGGCAATTTATCACACAGGTTTTCCTGAGATGAAGCCCTGATTTTCAAAGGACCTCTTTAAATTTTGCCAAAAGGCTCAAAGTGACGGAGTGGCAGGTGCGAGTCACATGACTCACTACCTGACACTTCTCTGGGACTTTGTGGCTGAGAAAACCAGGCATAGACACCTCTCTGGGTAAGCCAGTGTTTGAACCGAATGCCTGCCGTTATGCACTAATATGCACCATTTATGCTACCTGCGATGCATCTGGTGTGGTGCCTCATACTGGTGGTAGCACGTGCAGTGGTGTTTGTAGCTGCAGTGATATTTTGGAGTGTGTCTTGTCATACTGTTGGACAGAGACGGCAGCATTGTTTGAAAGATGTGATTAATCATAGATGAAGTGAATTCATGTACAGTGCATTTGTCGCGGTGAGGTGTGGTTAAGTGGTATCACTATGTGCAGAGGACAATTGGTTCATTGTGGTGGTGGTGGATATGTGGTTGTGGGCAGCAGAAGGGCCCCATGGGCTTTAGCCAAGCCCAGGGGCCTATGACAGGATTAAACCCTCCCTTGGAAATCACCATTCCATCACTAACTACAAGGAGGTTAATGAAGCAAAAAGGATCAGAGTGCTGCAAAATACTGTATCCATTCTAATATTGCCATTATTATCATTATTAATAACAGTGATTATAATAATATGATTATATTAATCTTAATGTGCATGTCTCAATGATGGTGAGAGGAAACCAGAGGACCCAGGGGACAACCTCGCAGACACGGGAGAACATGCAAACTCCACACAGAAAGGACCTGGGACAGCATGGGATTCAAACCTGGGACCTTCTTTCTGTGAGGCAACAGTGCTGACCACTGAGCCACCATGCCACCCCTCAATAGCAA
>OMLC01042692.1:0-18379 GCA_900302585.1 Regalecus glesne | reverse complement strand
GAGAGAGAGAGAGAGAGAGAGAGACACACACACACACACACAGACACAAGAGAGAGAAATAGAGAGAGAGAGAGAGAGAGAGAGAGAGAGAGAGAGAGAGAGAGAGAGAGAGAGAGAGAGAGAGAGAGAGAGAGAGAGAGAGAGAGAGAGAGAGAGAGAGAGAGAGAGAGAGAGAGAGAGAGAGAGAGAGAGAGGAGGAAAAACAGCTCTGCGCATCTCGATGACAGATGGGCACAATTCTGCACGAATGACCTATACGATGGATTTTTCTCACTAAACCCCACCAGTGCAATGAAATGACACGGAGTGCCATAATCTGAAAACAGCATCGACATTTCTGAGGCAAAAACACATGGGAAATTAATCTCATCCGGGAAACGACAGCTGTGTTGGAAAGAAGACGCCTGCAGAAACAATAACATCATGCATAAATGAGGATCTGATCCCTGAAAGGTGACAAGGTCAACACGGGCAGCTATTCCTGTTAAGTTTGTCTCAATGCTGGCAGACCTGCAGAGGAAGATAAGCGACAGACCAATGCCGCATATTAATGCAGGCTATTTGAGAGGAACGATTAAAGTCAGCTGAAAATTGGAAGAACAAAACAAAACAAAAACCAGCAAAAAGAGAGATCTCTATCAGTGGATGCCCGTCCGTCAGGTATGATTTATGGCATCTGTAGCCAGGGGATTTGTTTTTTTGTCCTTGTAATATTTTGTAATTCTTCACATTGTTGACAATCCTTCAATGTCTTTTTGTATGCATAGTATTATGGGAAGGGGGCTCTTTGTCTTCACACCTAATTATAGTCTATAGACTATAGTCTATGGAACACACAAACAGAGAGCTTTTAAATTCACAGCCTATGACGTTCATGGATCTGGTAGAATTTAAGACTGCAGATATGGAAAGTAAGATATAATCTACTTCCTGGCAACATGGGACAACTGTTCTCAGATGAGGGGGGGGTTACAATTTAAGAGAAAAATAAAATTTAAGAAACACTGTTCATACCATTCGCAAAAAGAATATGTATTTCAAATCTGGGGTAAATTTGTGGTATGGTTTGGATAAAGACATCAACAAAATTACAAGTTTTAATCAATTCAGAAAGAGGTGAAAAATATTTTAAAGAGGTATAAGGATGATGGGGAGGTTTTGCTTCTCATCTGGCCGTGGCATACATAGTAGATGCTGTTATAGTTATTGGAAAGTACCCTTTGTTATATTTTTATTGTTCTTTTATTGTTTCTCTTTGAGTTATTTCTGAGAGTTATTGACACTGGTATCTCTCTCACATCCTGATGTAAAAAATATATATAATGAGCCTCTTTGTGTTGTATACTGTAAATTGTGTTTTATTTTGTACACACAACATCCATTCCACGCCTGTCTATCTTGGGATAGATTCTCCTCTATTGCCCTCCCTGGGGTTTCTCCCTCTTTTCTCCCCCTTAAAGTCTTTTTAGGGAGTTATTCGTTATCTTATGTGAGGGTCTAAGAACAGGATGCTGTGTTAGTGTAAAGCCCACTGAAACTGATTTGTAATTTGTGATGATGAGCTATACAAGTAAAATTGACTAGACTTATTCAGGTTTATTAAATCCGAATTCTAGATTGGGGAGGAAACTATAAGTAGCAACTTCCCCCTGCTCCCTTTTGAGCATATAATATTTGTTGAATTCTTTATTGAGAATGAGTTTGTTGCAATATTTTTGAAATAAAGACATTTGAATTTGAATATGTAATTTTATTCTGTTTCAGGCTCATATCACCAAAATAAAAAAGGTGACAAAGAAAATTCCGATTTTCTTACCACATTTATAATAAGATAATGATAACAATAATAATACCTTGCTGTAATTGTTGTAGTCGTGGCCTTGTGCAACACAAAACTGTGCCAACAGTTTATTATTGTATTTTTCAAAGTCATGATGACATTTTTAGTCTTTTGCAGTTAATAGGGGCGGCATAACTCAGGGTGTAGGTGGTTGTCTAGTAATCACAATAGATTGGTGGTTGTTCGATCCCAGTTCCTACAGAAAGCAAGTTGAAGTGTCCTTGAGCAAGAAAGACAATGAACCACTCATGCTTGGGACGACAGAAGAAAATTAGCCAGGTGACTACATCTGGCGTATTTATTAAACTCTAAACTTACATTAATATGCATTTTTCCTTTGAAGATGTTATTATTATGAATGATATCATTATAAAAATATTTAGCTGGGCGTGAGTTTGAATCTACCGCTGGCGTCACGTTTAACCCCCGCCCTACGTCCTCAAATCCCCGCCCCTTTTTCCACGGCAAAGTGACGCACACGGCGCCGATGAAGCCACCTTGACTGAATGGCGATTGCCACAGATCTGCTTTGACGGTCGAGGGCTGAGTGCCGTCGGTCTTTAATTCGGGGAGATTTGAAGGGGCTGTTCGATGAGACGAGAGAGACCTGTGAGTGTTTTCCCCCGTCGACCCTTGGTGGTCGTTCGTTTTTCCGAGCTTAGAGGTTTGTTCTAAAAGAAGGGTGACGTTCCTTGTTTCCTACGGGGCTGACGTCTGTGCCTGGCTGCTTTGTGCTGGAGGAGCCACCACGTAGTCAAACGATGCCTTTAGCCTGCTAGCCTCGGCTAACAACGGGATCCTTTGTTCGCGCCCTCGCGGCATTCATATAACCGTACGGGTTTGGCTGAAAAGGTGAATTACCAGCCGTGATAAGCACGGATCTCGTTTTCATATTGTTTCTCGTCCACCTCGATGAAAGGCGATTGAGTGGCTGTTAAATCTAAAAATTAAAAGGCAGCATGTGGCTACCCAGGAAGCCTCGTCTCCGGTATCTTTGGGTGTTCGGTTCACCTTGCTTACGTTGGATTGGATTAAGCAAGTGTGACTGTCACTTTGTGGTTCTATCTGAGAAATGGCCCGGTATCTGTTTTATTAAAATGATTGGTGAATGTATTTTCTTCATGACTACTATTCCCGGTATAGACGTTAAGGTTTTTCCTCAACGGTACCACAGGAATCAGTCAAATAGGCGAATAGCGGAGAGAGGCGGAGGAGGAGCTAATTCTGTTGGTTAAACCTTTACTGCTAATTTTTGTTTAAAGGACGTTGAAGTTAAGGGGACCCACATATTGCGATGTTTGCCCAGCATGGTGTGATGGGCTACTTTCCGTCCCCAGTCATCTAGGTGTTAGTCAGTCAGTTTTCAGTCTGCAAGGTGTGGGTTCACAGATTCCACGAAGAAGAAACGATCCATTCTTGTGCATATATACAAGCAGACTATATTTCATTTTTATGAAATATGCTTTTATAAGCTATCATATATGTTTGATAGCCTTTTTATTGTTTCTGACAACGATTTTGACCCTCTCTGATCTGTTTTTTTCTCATTGTCTTTGTGTTTTTTCAGGTTATGCCCAAGTAAAATGGAGGATAGTTTCGATTGCGACTGTGGCGAGCTTGAGCCACCTGATCTCTGAGAGTTAAGAAACTCTGAAGACTCAAGGCCAGACTCATTTTGGATTGTTAAATCAAGCAGATTGGTTTTAAAAAAAAGATATAAATTCGTTTTAAAAAATAATTAAAAAGTGCTCTGTGGCACATTAGTATGAAGCTGCTCAGGACCAGTCATACACTGAATGTATTTGCACTGTGAGGATGCAACTAGATGCAAAGTCTCTCAAATCTAAGTGTTTCTAATTGGCCTCAAATTCCATTCCATCACAGTCTTTTAGAATAACAACTTTGCCTGTAAAACTTAAAAGAATCCCAACACTGTGGACCGGAGAGGAATTTCATTTTAATAGAGTTGCTTCCCTTACATAAAATGGCAAAATATTTCAGCTACACAATTGTGCCCTGCTTATGACAGTTAGGGCTTGACAGGGGGAAATTAGTCGTCCCGTGTAGGGGTTGGTTGATTCGGGCTCTAAAGTAATTGGGGACACCGTCAGCTAAATTTCTGTCAGTATTCCATAGAGTTTGAACACAGACCCTCTGGTTTTGTGGCTCAACATTAGAGATAAGAGTCAGGAATCACTTATAAGTAAAAAGCTAGGTGTCAAAGTCAAACACTCAGCATGGCAGAAAAATTTGAGTCATTAATGAACATCCATGGCTTTGACCTGGGCCCTCGCTATATGGACTTAAAGCCTCTTGGCTATGGAGGCAATGGCCTGGTGTTCTCAGCAGTTGACATAGACTGTGATAAGCATGTTGCTGTGAAGAAGATCATCCTCACAGACCCCCAGAGTGTGAAACATGCCCTCCGAGAAATCAAGATTATAAGGCGTCTCGACCACGACAACATTATTAAGGTAAGAATTGTAGGTCGTGATTCTCAAATCACTGTCTCATTCATGAGATATCATGAATAATGTATTCTATATTTAATGGGCAAAGTAAATATTCCTCCATCAAACCCTTTGCTTAAGTGTTTGAAGAAAAGCACATTTCCACAATTGTTTTTTCACGTCCTTCAGGTGTTTGAGACTTTGGGGCCCAGTGGACGTCAACTAACGGAGGACGTGGTGTCCCTTACAGAGGTCAACTCCGTTTACATTGTGCAGGAGTACATGGAGACAGACCTATGTCACCTGCTGGAGAGAGGGCTTCTGTCTGAGGGCCATGCAAGGCTTTTTATGTACCAGTTCCTTAGGGGCCTCAAGTACATCCATTCCGCCAACGTGCTCCACCGTGACCTCAAACCCGCTAACCTGTTTGTCAACACAGAGGACCTGGTGCTTAAGATTGGGGACTTTGGTCTGGCTCGAATCATGGACCCACACTACTCTCACAAGGTAGGGCCAGTGGCAAAATAGTTATTCTAGTTAGCCTTTTGTGCCTGTGGTGTATTCCAGAAAGTGGTTAAGTGAGCTGTGTTTTTTTAGGCAAAAAATAGGGAAATAGGGTTTTCAATTCCAGAAAGAGGTAATTCAGTTAACCGAAACAGAGTTTGAGTTGCTGCTCCTTCTGGAATGGAAAGCCTAGAGTTTCTTTAATTTCAGGATTAAAAACACTCAGTTTTCAACAAACCTGGCTTCTGAATACCCCACTATAGTACTTTTAAAATTGTCTTTAGGTTAAGGGTTAACTTGACATTCACGCATGGCACGCCAAGGAAGCACCCCGACCTATTTTGTATACTTGATCCTTGAGGATGATTGCTGTGTTGTCATGGCATATGATGTTTCCGTGATTGCTAAAAACTGTGGTGCTCCCTGGGGTGATGCAATTTCTACACAGGAAGTAAACAAGAAGGGATATGGCTCCTTAAAGTCACGCCTCTGCTTCCCTTCCCAGGGGGGACCCCAGTTGTCGAAAATACAACCCTGAGAACCATTGTTTCCATTTGCATGCAGTCACCTCCATCCTGTCCTGTTTCTCACTTTTAGATCGAGTGCCTTCTCAAAGAGTAGTGCCTTTTTGTGTCAAATTTTAATATACCTTTTCTGGAGACAATTTAAACTTAGGCAAATGAAGTTGTTTATCAGAGCACTAGAGATTTGACAACTTGTCTCTATCGAGCCTCTTTGTCATTGAATCTATGTGCGGGCTATTCTTGTAGCTCAACCAGTGAATAGGCCTTTCCACCCTCCCTTCGTGCTGCTGTGTGTCCTGGACTGATAAACCATTCACGACCAACATGTTTAGCTAATGGGTCTGGATGCTCAAAGGTATTACCAAATACAAGTTCCAAGTTAAATGAATTTGAGGAAGTTGTGAAGATCAGTTTGGTTGAAGGAAATGTTTGAGAGAAGCTGTACTGATCACAGTACTGCAATCTTTAGAAGACTCATAGATTCTGTACAAATTAATAAGCTTTTCAATGAATTTTGAACAAGTATTTCAATCAGATACCATGCTCATACAAGAGTCTTAATATTGCTAACGGAAAAACAAGTGATACAGTGCACTGGGTTCAGTTCTTGGCCAGTTTACTGCATCAGAGCGAGCTATCTTGATTCAGCCACAGCATTGTTTCTGTACATGGAAAATACCTCTTCTTTTCTGGAACATAGATGGATAGAGAGTCGAGTTTATAGTGGTGGTATTTGTCCCTGGCATTTTTAGTACCTTAATTTTGAGTGATAAGATGGATTAACAGTACAAGACAAGTGTTATGTACAGGATGATAAAAGTAATAATTGCTCTAAATTGGAGTTTTTGCAGCATAGTCTTTAAAACTTACAATGACTGTTATCTTACTGATGTCATTCCCTTACCTAGCCCATTTTTTAAATCATTACCTTCTGTTTTTTCTTCATGTTGGCGGATTTTAAAATGCAGCATAAACTGGAAAAAAACTTGCTCTTTTATCCCAGGATCATTCCTGGTATAGCACTTGAGAAAGTTCCTGAAACTGGCCTTTGGAAAAAGGCCATTAAACTCGTATGTTGCGATTTTAAGAGTGGGCGCTTGTGATCTTTGGTTGCATGTCAGCCCATGTCCCATCTTTAATGTCACTCTGTTTTATGGTGGGAAGATAAGCTTGCCAAAAATGAACCCTAAAATAAGCTTGAGTCTAGGATAGCAGGATGAGAAGGGGAAATGTATGTTGCATTATAGTGATGGTGTAAAAGTATGTTGCCTTATGCGTGTATTGACTGCTAAGTATTTTAACACTCATTGTTGGAGTCTGGTATTGCGTCTTCATCCTCTGAGAGCCTGATGACAGGATTAGGATATTTCAGTCACAAGCAGTATGCTGGTGTGATGTCTGTGTGAATCTAGGTTATGTGTGTTTTTTATTTATTTTCTCTGTAGCGGTTATATCTGCTTTAGAACGCTGAAGTGGTCCGATGCCTACACGTGTCTCAGATTAGTCATCGCAAAGTCTGCTGTGGGCTCATGTGACGCGATCCCTTCTGCTGGCACAGCCTCATTCATAGCCATGAGCAGGGCCATCGCCACATCTACTCTCGCAGATTCAAATGTCTTTTCTCTATCACGTACAGGTTCAGCATATTTGTACTTAAAGGTAGATTTGAAGTAAGACAAGGCATCCATCTTGACACACATTTTATAGCCAATACAAGACAATTGACACAAAGCGCAACATTGCTACAACTTTGCTGGAACAAAACTATTTTTATACCACTTTGTTCAACACCTTAGGACTTAAAACCTTCCTTCAGAAGGGAGAAGGTGAAATTCATTTTGCAAGGGGTGAAAGTAATTTAAAATCAACCTGGTTATCCGCTATAACTGTCTGGTGTACAGAGACACTGGGTTGAGCTGTGACTTTCCCATCAACCTACCAGATAATTCAACAATCTGAATCGCATAGTTTTGTTCTTTAAAGATAGGTTACCATACTACAGAAAAAAAGATCACCGCACACAGTCTTAAGTTGATCATAAATTCCCTCTTACAGCTTCTTAGCATCTTTCACTACTAGGCTGACACGGTCTGGTCACGTTTCAAGAGCTGACTTGCTGTTCCAGTGACTCATTACTTAAGCTTATGTGCCAGCAGACTGACTCCCATGGAGGAGGAAGGGTTTAGCTATGTCGGGAAAGAAGTGGTTCAGTGTTTCTCATACTGTTGTTCAGTCACTGTAGCTGCCACTCCCATTGCAACTGCACTCCACTTCCCTATAGCAAGTTCTGCTATGGGCCTTTTCCCCCCTGTATAAGCAGTTTTTCTCTGATGGAAAATGGGGCAATTGTATAGTGAAAATGAAAGACTGTTTGGCTGAAGTCAGTTGGTTATCTAGAATACATGGACTGTGCAATGAGGGGTCTTGTCCAGCTAGTATTCAACTCCAGTGATATCCCAGCTATGTGCTGGGACCAAATGGGGCTGCTGCTAAACACACACACACCCATCCAGTCTCCCAGTCTTGGTATGTAAAGAAAAGCTGTGTCTCTGTGCTGGGTGGGAATGATGTGGAATTACTGGGGGCTAATTTGCTTTCACAACTGCTCCCCACTTCTGGCAGACTGGGCGATCAAGAGTGGCTGAGCGGTTGGGTGAATTTTGTTTGAATAGCATCATGTCTAAATAAAGACCGGCTGTTTGCCAGCGTACCAGCATCTTTGGCAAAAATTCAGTCATGTGCAGTCTGCATGTATTTGTGATGCATGTATACCGGAACAAGAGATGTAGACAGAAATGCACACATTAGTATCCCTACTTTTTGTTTTGCTTGTTTTTTCATGAAAATATTACTACTAGTGTCTTGTTTTGCTCAATAACCGAGAGATGAAGACAAAGAATTGCCTCTTTTGGGAATGAAGATATCCAGGAAGACTTCAACAGCAGAAGCAGTTGATCAGTCATGGGAAGGATAGCTCAGGAGATAGGGTAGTTGTTTAGTAATTGGAGGACTGATGGCTTGATCCCTGACCCCTGCAGAAAGTGTGTCAAGGTGTCCTTGAACAAGACACTTAACCCCTAACTGCTTCCTGGATGCTACAGCTGTACTCACTGCTCCTATACAATTGGATGGGTTAAATGCAGAGAACAAATTCCATAAGCCTTGCTCGTGTGATGATAAAATATCCTGTTCTGTCTATTCTAGTTCATCTTAGGACAACAATGTGTTCAGTTTGATGTTGTCCTGTGTCTAAGAAGCATATTGGGAGCAACTATTCGGCATCTTTTGATTGTGCTGCGTGCGTGTGAACTGTTAGGCGTTATTTGAGACTTGAGGTTGCTTGGTGGCTCAGGATCAAGAATGACAGGAATTCACGTGCACCAATCCAACTTTTCTTCCACTTAATGCCAACCTTTTCCCACCCAGCTCTTTGTTCTGCAGTGGGAGCCTTGCTCAGGGCCCTCTTTTGAAGCTGATCTAAAGCCCGTGTTACTTGTAGGATTAGCCTTCCCTTTAGAAGAACATTATGGCTAAACTCTTGGCTTTATTTTTGTCATAGCTCAACCATTGAGGCTTAGCCGTGGTTTAGCTTGAGGTGCCTTCTTTTTGGTTTTTAATACAATTGTACTAAAGCTAAACCACATTAACTTAGCCAGGGAAAGTCGTTGTGCCCAACTGCTTAGTTTGGGAAGAGGAGCATCTATTTTGAAGGTGAAATGCAATCTAGCGCTCCCATCCCACACCACTCCAATACTGTAATGATTAAATTCTTTACAGAGAATGTATGGACATCATTACTCGACTATACATTTGTCTGTAAGAGGGACGCTGTACACAGTGGAAAAATCAAAAGACCATTCTGACAAAACCCCATTTTGGAAGTTATCATAAACTAAAGCAGATGTATGAAATGTAAACCCAGCTGAATCGTGGATAGGGGATATTCTGCTTTCCTCAAGCAGTGTATAAAACAAACTGGCTTGGGAAGTTGTAGAGATAGCAGCCTGTGGAAATTTTCTGGAATGTTAAAAGGAGAAGTTTGGGGTTAGGGAGGGCATTATGGAGTCTTCTCACCACATGTGCATCCTGGACAGCAATACTCCCTCTCAATGACACATACTCGCAACTGACCCAGTTATACATTCAGCAACACCCTACTTCAAAGGAAAGAATAAGCTAAATGGTGGGAATGTGAATAAGAGATGAGGCAGAGAACTGCATTTGACTAACTTATGATAGGTACTTGCTTCCTTTCTGTCCATCTATCTTCCTGACGGTCTCTATTCTGTTTGTAACTGAAGTCAAACGGATCCAACGTGTTCCATGTTTGACTGTAGTCTTATTCATTCTTCCATATATTGTTACCACGTCTACCACGGAATTGATTCTGTGGGTGGATGAAAGCTATATATATAAAAGCTTTCTGTTCCTTAGAGGAACTTCATCATCTTAATCCTTGCAGTCACCAGTTTCCGTGAACAGCGTTGGTTTCCTTGAATCTAACCATAGAGGAGCAGAAGGGGAGGTGACTGAACAAGCTCTAGTCTGTTCTGTCCCCCTCAATAGGCTACCAGTTAGACTCGGGTCTCCCTGCTGAAGGTTTTCTGTTGGTAACCAAATCCAAACCCAATGGGGGGGGTGGGTAATGGAGTCATGTAGTTCAAGTTGATTTGAGTTATTCAGCAACTGGGGCCCAAGGTCCTGAACTGACTGACCATTGCAGCGCTACTACATGTGCCTGTGTGACCTGTTTCAGCCTGGCTGGAATTGTTCATTAAGTAAAATTAATCCCCTCAGTAGGAAGACAAGTTCTAAGGTGTTTAGCTCAGGTTTCAGGTTTTACAGAGTTGTCCTTATACAAAAGCCGAGACACTTTTATACAAGCTAACCAAATTGCTACATCTGTTGCAATGCTGTGCTTGGCTTTTTGCTTGTTATTGCTCCATAAAACTATACCCCATTGACACATGTCCGGCCATTTGCTGACTGTTTTTGAAAAGCCGCTGTTCGGGTTTGCAAAAAGCAAGAATTCATAATAAGAAACTTCAGTCAGTGTCCATTTTGCCTACTTGTGGTGCTAAAATACCTTTGGCAACAACAGCCTTTGATTGGTTTTTTTTTTAGGATGGGTAAAGATGAATACATTAGCTATATGATTCTTCAGCATTCTTCAGCTATGCTCTGAATCAAGGTTGAGTGACATTTATACAGTCACCAGGACATAGGGATGTAATCTAGCAGTCTTTGTTTGAAGACCAGGATAGCACAGTATCAAGTAATTGTGGCTAAATTAGGGCAGAGATGGAAGCCTCTCCGTTGTGACCAAAATGGATGGCTCGCCACTCTGACATCACCACTGCATGAGGCAGTGGGTGAGAGAGGGCCTCCAGGGTGTTATTTTACCACCACCCCCCCAATTCACACACACTTACTCTCTCTCTCTGCAAATTCACGTGCTCAAACACACAGGTCATTCTCTTTTGTGTTCAGCATCCTGTTCCTGACAGTAGTCAGACAGGCTGCATATTGTTGCTGACAGGGGAGTGACCTAGAAGTGCAGATCTATGTGCACGCGCGCTAGTTTGCATGTCACAGAAGGGGATTATCTCGCACTCTCAGTCTGCTGACAAGGCTTGCACGTGTCTGATCTCCCACTTTCATGTCCCTCGTTCTTTTTTAATCTCTTTCTCCGGAGTGGGTGGCTGGGGGTTGGGAGATTTGTTGTCTCTGTCGGGCGGTGGACGTGACCAGGCCAGAGTCGGTACATCAAGGAGCTGGTGTAGGGTTGCCAAGTTTGCTGTTGGTATTGTGGGGGCTGGGTCTTCTGCCAGTAGCAATGTATTATGGCACACAGGGAGACGTGTAGAGACAATGTAACCCAACTGATTAATACAATACTGGGGAAAGCAGGGCTTTAACCCTCTTATTTGGCATGGATGAACTAGACATTAGGAGGATAAGACCATGTAGATGAAAATGGCCAGTTTTTTGTTCAAAGTTGAGGTGTGATTTTCTGAGGACACTCCACATACTTTCATATTATGTAGAATTTAGTTTGTCACACAATGCAATTTTCAACAGTTGCTATTGTTGTTATTATAGTCACCACATGTAGTTCAAAATGTACCAAACTGATATATGTGCCTTCTCTCAATCTTCCAGGGCCATCTCTCTGAAGGTCTAGTCACCAAGTGGTACAGATCCCCTCACCTGTTGCTCTCTCCCAACAACTACACCAAAGCCATTGACATGTGGGCTGCTGGCTGTATCTTTGCTGAGATGCTGACGGGGAAGACACTTTTTGCAGGTCTGTGCTTTGTTGCAGCCCAATCAATTTGTGTTATCACAATCTGCCTTCCTCTCATGCCCTGTCTTTTACAATGGTTGGGTTACTATGTCACTAAATGATATTATCAGGTTAATGTGTATCAAAGGTGTATAGACATAAAAAGAAAAAACAGCTCATCACCCCCTCAGCCTGCATGTCTCAATGAATACAACAAAAATGGGCTTGGCCTCACTTTGGCTGCTCTTATAAGGCTGATTGCCCCAATTTGCATGGAGAGGTGAAAATGTAAGAGATTGGTTGGTCTTTCTATTGGCAGTCATTAGATAAAACCACCTTGAGGTTCATGCAAAGCGAATATCTGCTTGCAGTCTTAGGATATGCTCTAGATCTCAGTCAAACAAGAGTTTTGACACAGAGCAAACTTTGCATGTTTGTCAACTTGTTGTCTCAAGCCTCTCATGTGGTTTCAGGGGCCCATGAGCTGGAGCAGATGCAGTTGATCCTGGAGTCTATCCCTGTATTGCGAGAAGAAGACAGACAGGAGCTTCATACGGTCATCCCTATGTTCACGCGCAACGACATGTCCCAACCGCACATGCCACTGGCCAAGATGCTACCTGACATTAGTCCCCAGGGTGAGCTTTCACATATACACATCAATACAACTACACAACTTGGCTTACACACATGCACTTGTAAAGCCATAGTCAAATTCTGCCACTTGCATGAAAATAAAAATAATGCAACATACAAAAGGACTAAACATCATCATGTGATCAAGTGTTTCTGTTTTCTCTTCAAGACCAAAAGTCATTCTCACTCCTAACTTAGTGAAACTAACCATATCCCCCTTTCCTGCACAGCCCTTGATTTTCTGGAGAAGATCCTGACCTTTAACCCTATGGACCGTCTGACTGCGGAGGAGGCCCTGGCCCACCCCTATATGGCCGACTACTCTTTCCCCCTGGATGAGCCTATCTCTCTGCACCCGTTCCACATTGAGGATGAGGTTGATGACATTCTGCTTATGGACCAGAGTCACAGCCACACCTGGGACAGGTACACCTGGTTCTTTCGCTCTAGCTTTCTTTCATATAGTCTGTCAATATGCGCAGCAAGGAAAACTAATGTTTTTCGCATGTGTATTTGAGCTTTGAATATAGTTATGTAGAAAATGGCATGTTTTGAGAGGTTCAATGTTGTCTAGCTAGCCAAGTAGGTGTTGTACTTGAGTGTTTTGTATTTTTGAATGTGTCCAAGTACTCAATGGAAACAAACATCTTCTATGACAGGTATCATGACAGCCAGTTGTCAGAGGCTGACTGGCACTTGCACAGTACCCATGACCCAGAGGAAGTCCTGGTTGACCCAAGGGCTCCCTCTGATGTCACAGATGAGGAAGAGGTCCAGGTGTGTTTGAGTAGTTGTACTTATGCCCATCTTTTGACACATTATTTTAGTGTGTCCTGTATGTGTGAATGTTTGATGGAGGATCAAAAGAACCGATTTTTTTCCTTGTCTTCCATCAGGTTGACCCCCGTAAGTATGCTGATGGGGAGCGGGAGAAGTTCCTGGATGAACCATCCTTCGACTATTCCTCTCTGTTCCCATCAGAGCGATCCTGGCAGGAGGACCATCATGAGAACAAATATTGTGACCTGGAGTGCAACCACACATGCAACTACAAGGCTGTGTCACCTTCCTACCTGGACAACCTCATCTGGAGGGACAGTGAGGTCAACCACTACTATGAACCCAAGCTCATCATCAATCTCTCCAACTGGAAGGAGCAGCAGAGCAAGGAAAAGGCGGACCGCAAGTCCAAAAGCAAGTGTGAGAAGAATGGGCTAGTGAAGGCCCAGATAGCCCTGCAGGAGGCTGAGAAGACCCAAGGACCAGCAGGGAAGGACAGTGAACAGGAGAAACACCAAACGCAGGCTCAGAGCCAACAAAACCAAGGCTTTGACTTTGACTCTTTCATCGCTGGCACCATCAAACTAAGCCTGCAGCCAGAGCCCTGCCCAGAGGTGGCTGTCCTGAGTGAGGTGGGCCTCCTTAATGAGCTCAACTCCTCTGTCTCCCAGCTGGAAGCTCCTCGGTCAGGTTCCATGTCTAAGTCCATAAGCCAAGAAAAGGAGGAGAAGTGCCTGGTCAACCTCGCACAGTTAGGTGGAGGAGGGCTGACGGTAATGGATGGGGATGGGGTCCAGCCCGCATACCCTTGGGAAAGTTTTGGTAGTGGGGAGAGAGTAGGGGAAAATGGCTGTTGGATAGATGAAGCATGCTGGGACATTCGTAAAGAGGACCAGCTCCAGAGAGAGAGCACATACACCAGCTACCTAGACCGTCTGTTCAGCCGGAAGGAGGAGGGGATTGGAGAGACCCTGGCCAGTCCGGAGCCAGAGACCTCAGAAGGGAGAGAGAGGGAACTGGATGACAACTTCTTAGGCAGGAGTGGAGAGATCATGTTTAACATGCAGCTGAACACTCTGGACTTGCCCAGTTTTGACAGCTCAGAGGACTTGCCTTTAAAATCCATCCAGGCTTCCCTCACCCCATCTGCTGTCAAATGCTCCCCACAAATCGCCCACAAAACATACAGCAGCATCTTGAAGCATCTGAATTGAAAAATAAATAAAAAACGAAAAAGGTAACCTCCTCCACAGTGCAAAATATTGGTTCCGTTTTGCGTTTTTTGTTCTTTTAAAGTAGAATATTATTTTACTTGAATCATTTCATACCTTTTTTATGTATGGCTATGTTTTAATTAAGACTTTTTTGTACACAAATCTAAAGTAGGGATTTGATAATTTGACAGTGTTGGTCATCACTCTGAGCCTTGTTCACCAGGCCTTCACAAGTTAATGTCTACAATCCCATTGCTAAACTGGCATGTCATTCGCACACACATGTACTGTAGAGCAGCAGAGTTGGTATGCTGGGATAAGGTAACCAGAGGATGGTTTTACAGAGAGATGGAAGGAGAAGCACAGTGATGAGAGTCGAGGCTTGACTGGCAAGACAGAGGTTGGGAAGAGATGGACTGTAATCTAGGAGAAGGATGGGAGATATGGCCACTAATTGTCAGTGCTGTAGGAATTGGAAGTACTTTTAGACAACCTTATCTGGGATGGGACACATGGACACAAGGGGTTGGCAACTTATTTTCATTTCTGTTTAGCATATGTAAAAAGATTATTTGATTCCCCCTGACCCCCTTAGAGAAAGCTTCCTTAAAAACCCCTTTCATACTGTAAATTTATTTGACACATGATGCCAGCAGCAACCATTATTCTAGACGTTAATGTAAATGTGTTATCTACCTCAAGGTAACAGCCGCGAGAGACACTCGAAGCCGCACTAGTGCTTTACACTCATGACCATCCTCATACCATGAAGTTAACGTGGTCACATAATAAAATCTGTCTGACTTTTGAATTTAACATAGTGATGTGTTTCCGTAATCATTATTTATTTCTAGCAGACCTTGCGATATTTATTTTAACAAAATGTGTTATTTCAATGTAATTATTAGAGATTGAGAGGTTGGGCAGACTTCCATGTTAGTTTCAGCACAATGTGGGCGCACAAGTGTTCCTTTGTTTTCTGGTAGGATGCAAATCTTATTTTTTATGTTCTGAAGAGAAGTTGAAGCTTTCCTTTTTCCATGAATTTTGTCCAAACAATTATCATTCTTTTTTCCTCTTTTTTATCCAAAGGTGCATTATGGTTTTAGTGGAAACTGCTTTGTTTTATGAAAGCACCTAAAAGTCTTAATTTCTTTGTATCTTAATGAAATGAGAAAAAAACCGTGTGCATGGAGGCAAGCGAAGGTACATTAAAAGCAAAGTTAACGGTGAAGTATATTGTACGTCATTCATTTTAATTGTATGTTTTTATTAAATTTATATATACATTTTTTTCAAGAAAGCATGATTAATTAGGTTAAGGTGTAGCATGTAGAACATTTATGGACTTTTTTTTGCCTTGAAAGGCTTGCTCTCCATTTTTTGTAATCATTGGTTCCCCTGTTCTACAAAATATCTATAAATAAAATTACTGGCAAAGAATTTTGAACATTTTCTTTATTTATTTATCAGTATTTCAATGTATTCCCTGAGCGCCACGTGGCGGCTGCTCACTGTTCCTTTACAACAGGATGGGTCAAATGCAGAGAACCAATTCCAACGGCTTATGTTGTATGGCAACAGAACAGCGAGAATGTAGGCATTTTATATCATGCAACCTTGAACTTAGCTAAGTTTCCGATCTGGAATTGCTTCCAAACACAAGTCGGGGCATTTTAGTTGTTTTGATTTTGTACAATAGAACAGCCGACTGCAGCTCCAACACTTTCTAGAGTCCAGTTGTAATGTTCAAATAGGGAGACTAAATTACACTGTGGGTGCAAGGGCATGGATGCTGGCCAAAATCACCAGCTAAATGTAGCTCTGCAACCAACTGCTATCCATCCGGACTGATTACCTGGATTCCTCATTCCCATCAACTCACTAGTATGATCAATCAATGCAAGTATCACAGTCATGGAATTTCACAGTGGTATAATTGTCAAAGTAGTATGTTTAAGCCTCAATTTTAGTTCAACACCTCAACATTTTGGTCAATGTAAAGTATAATATCAAGCCAAATCTAGTTTTGAATTTCAAATAATACTCCCTCGGATATTTTAGATTTCATTTTGTACAAAACTGTAACACATAGATTGTCCATCTTAAACAAACACAAAGTATCACTATGAAGATTCAAATTTCATCCCAGTACAGAACCACTCAGAGGATACATAATATTTGATTCCAATTGGACAAGCAAGTGCTGACCAACCAAACAGACATAGTAGTGGTTGAAAATGAGCATAAGACCGCAGTGGTGATTCTTCCTGTACTGACCTCGATGCCCTCAGAGACCTTGGTGGAGCAGAAGACAACAGTTGGATGGATGTAGCAATCCCAGCTAACAGCAACATCATAAAGAGAGGAGCATGAATAGACAGAAGTGCTAAGGGCTGAAAGAAGAACTAGAACGGTTGTGGAAGGTGAAGTCCCAAGCAGTCCCAGTGGTAATAGGAGCACTAGGGACCATGATCCCAAAACTGGGAGAGTGGCTCCTGCAGTTTCCAGGAACATCCGAGGTTTCTATCTGGAAGAGGGTAATCAGTAATGAACCTGGGGTCATCAGGTGCTTCAGGCCTTAATATCTGACAACCTCACCCGAGTGACCCAGCAAGGGGTGATCAAGCCCCAACTTGTGTTTAAGTAGCACATTATGCCACAGCATCCCTCTTCACCCAGAGCCAACGGGAAGCCTTTTCAGTGACTTCAAAAATGTTCCAAATCACTCCTCTTTGCAGCCCACAAACTCCCCAAAGCCCAAGGACCCAGTGCAAAGCTCCTGCAAGTCACTTCAACTGGCTTGTGGGCCTTCCACCCATTCCTCCAACACTCAGCTACCTGATCTGCATACCTGACTCTTTCTTTATGGTGGCTACTCCATCTAATCTTCTTAAGGGACGGTTTGCTCCAGCAAAACCACTTGCTTGGTTACCATCAGTACCATGTATGGCATGAGCATGGTAACTGCAATGGTGTCTGGGTACTTCGATTTTCTACCTAGAGAAACTAGGAACTGCAACCCACCCTGGCTGTGCTTGGGTCTTCTTCCCTACTCAAACAAAGACTGTAGTGTTTGTTAAGTGTTGCTACTTTTGCTGTAGCTGATCTCAGTACAGAGGGTGTCTGCTACTGCCACCCATTGATTATGATGCCAACAATACTGCTACCTTCCCAAGGCCTTTGAAGACAGCAGCTCAGGATGTGCTGGAAGGATCCCTTTTCTGACAGATTTAGCAAGTAGCTGAGTCCATCAGTCCCCAGTTAAGGCAGTTGGAAGGGCACAGGAAGACATCAAACACTGACTGGACTAAAAATGTAATCAGTGAATTTTTTTCTTACAGAGTTCAGACCAGGTGATCTGAGCCAGGCCCAACCAGTTGCCAGTGCCCATAGGATGCAGTACCACAACCTTGCCTCAGCCGGCTCAACTGCCTTCTACATATGCCACTTCCTTCCTGTTCTGACCTCGACAAAGGAGACCTTGGCAGAGCGGAAGACCAGTAGTGATAGATGTAATAATTTTTGATGGCAACATCAGAAGGAAGGACTATAAGAAAACAAGTACCAAGGGCTGAAGGAAGGATTGGAACAGATATCGAAGGTGAAGTCCAAAGCAGTCCCAGTGGTAACAGGAGCACTAAAGACTGTGACTCCTAAAGTCGGAGTGTGGGTTCAGCAGATTCCAGGAACAAGATTTGAGGTCCCTGTTCAGAAAGGAAAGCTGGACAGGAAAGCCATTTTATCTGGTCATTGTAGTAGATTTATATATCCAAATGTTCTTTGATATTCAGCTCACTTGGCAGCTGATTGTGTGAAGCATGATATAGGCTTGCAATCACTTGAATTACTGGATTGTGTTCTTTATTTGTCGAGCACACTCCCCTCTGTTGGGGGTTTCCTTAAACAAGTAATGTGTATGGGGCGGGTTAGCTCAGTGGGTAGAGCGGTTGTCTGGCAATCGGAAGGTTGCAGGTTCGATACTCAATCCTGCAGAAAGCATGTCGAGGTGTCCTTGAGCAAGACACTGAACCCCTAACTACTCCCTGAGCACGATATGTTGGCAGCTCACTGCTCCTATACAATAGGATGGGTTAAATTGCAGAGAATTGCAAATTTCCCCTTGTGAGACTGATAGGGGGGCG
>OMLC01042691.1:0-14510 GCA_900302585.1 Regalecus glesne | reverse complement strand
CAAGATGATGATGTTCACATCCTTGATAGGGAGGAACGCTTGTTGGAGAGGGGGGTGAAGTAGGCCATTTATGTCAAGAGGGAACGACCGTCTTTGAATAGGGGTGGTGGCCTGAGAGTACATCTGTCGGCGTCTTACAATGCCGTGATTGCAAATATTCCCCAATCCTTTGTGAATGGTGCCCATTGCCACTGAATGTGCAGTTGATCACCCAACTCTCATATGAACCCAGCCTATTGCTGTGTGGTATCAATGTACTCTTTATAAGGAGGGGGATGTTTGCCTTCAGCTCAGACTGAAGAAGTCACCTGGTGAGTGACGAAACGTTTCGTAATAAACTTCTGATCCAGTTGAACTGATCCTCCCCTTTTTTGTGTCATCCTTCATTTTGGTTGCTATGTAACCGTGTTGTTTATGAGGGTGGGGGTGCCTGTAGTCAGCTCAGATTGAAGATGTCACCTGTATGAATGATGAAACATTTCTCTCAATGAAACATTATATCCAGATGAACTTTTTAGTGACTAGGTAGAACAAACTGCTCTCCTCTGACTGAAGGGCTAGTTCACTAAACATATTTAATTAACTCTTATAGGGGACTGTATCAGGATGTGTGATCCTTGCAGCACCCAGTCTATTCCTGCAATAGCTTTAATCAAAGAAAGGACTAATAAAAGCCCAGCATGTTTCACAATTTAGATTGAGTGAAAATGAACATGTCCCCCTCTGTTCCCATTCTTGCTGCCCCAAATTATTTTTTATAGTTGGTCTAAGTGTGATATTTCATGGAATTGTATATTGTAACAAATGTCTTATTTCCTTTTTTTGTGAGTGAAATAACAATGGGGGGGACTATTTTCTGGACCTATTCTTCATTTACACTAACTTAATCCCAAAATATCTTGCTTGACTGGACATCTGGGTTGTTTTGTTCTTTACGATGGCCCAAAACAGTACATCATCTGGAAAATAATAAGGACCATGCTATAGAATATAAATGTAATAAAATAATATAAATGACAGCCCTGGGATTTGTTTGTTGAATGTTCACTCTATGAATTTTATTGAACATCCCCAAATAAATCATATATGGATGAACATTAAAATATATAAGCAACAAAAACAAACTAACAACATCAATAGCAACATATACGTAATTGACAAATAAACAACTCGATACCAATCCTCTTCAAAAGGCGGTGAGTAGAACTTGGCAACTTTTCTACTCCTATCACCTTACACTATTCATGCACTGATAATGGAAAACGACATTTCAATTTACAGCCATCAGTGTGCGTGATATTTGTCCATGTTGTTTAAAACAAATCAACCCATTTGGACAAACAGAATGCTGGACTGATGATAAACTCAAACAGGAACACAGCCACATGTACAGTTCCCCCCTTCAAACGCACCCACCATTAACCCAACACTGATATAGCTGATTTCTCCTTGGAATTGGTTTATATCCTAAACTGGCCTTGACTCAAAAGACTGCATAAACAAAAAGCATATGTGCTCTTTGTCTCTCCCTCCCGTTGTGTGCATGTGAGAGGCAGGCAGCTATATCCCTAGTCATAGATCATGAACCGATAGAGCAGGAGTATTATTAGTTGTAGTAGTAGTTGCGTATATAGTTGTTCTTGTGGGTTTCGCATTTGCATGATATAAAGAAACATAGAAAAATACATGAATGAACAACTGTAATTCAAATCAACATTTCTGGGTGGACATGCAGCTAGGATACTGCGAAGGGTTTACATAGAGCATTATATCATCAGCTGGAAATTAGATTGGTACAGTCAGAGCAGACAGGTTAAATATATATATATATACACACACACACACATATATATATATGTATGATAAGTTATTATATGGGGGCAGCGGTGGTATCTCAGTGGTAGAGTGTGCGCTTTAGGAACTGGTGACCCAGAGGCAGTGAATTCGAACCCGTTGCAGGTCACTGGGTTGGGGTCTAATTGTGACATGTAAAACAAACCTTTAATTTGTTGTCATTATATGAGAGTTCCATTTTTATATGTCGTGATTCATCCCCAACTTGTGGGCGTGATCTTATCTATTGCAAAAAATGATTTTATTGTAGACTGTGTGTGGACATCCATCCATCCATCCATTGTCAACCACTTATCCGAAACAGGTCGGGAGGGAACTGAAGGCTATCTCCATTCTCATTGGGTGAAAGGTGGGGTACACCCTGTATAGGTCGCCAGTCTATCACAGGGCAGAGCAGTTAGGGGAACGAAAGAAAGAAAGAAAGGATTCCCTTATCAGTCCCGCAAGGGGAAATTTGGATTTCTCTGCATTTTTGACCCAACCAATTGTATAGGAGCAGTGAGCTGCCAACATATGGCGCTCGGGGAGCAGTTAGGGGTTCAGTGTCTTGCTCAAGGACACCTCGACATGCTGTATGCAGGACCGGGGATCGAACCTGCAACCTTCCGATTGCCAGACGACCGCTCTACCCACTGAGCTATGCCGCCCCATATGGCGCTCGGGGAGCAGTTAGGGGTTAAGTGTCTTGCTCAAGGACACCTCGACACGCTGCTCTGCAGGAGAACTTACAACCTTCTGATCGCCAGATGACCACTCTACCCACTGAGCTATGCCATCTATGTGTGGACATGCTAAAACTTAATCATGAAATAGATGTAAACAGCAAGATGATGGAATCAAGGAAGATGTCTGTCTTTATACACTCTCTGTGCCAAGTGAGCTTTTCCCAGCCAGAAGTCTGCCCTTCCGTCAATGTATTGCAGCTGCGGTCATGGTGGACCTGGTAGAATGATATCCGGCGGCCAATTAAGGTGTATCAGATGCTAGCTGTGCAGATACGAGATAATAAGTAGACATTGATTTAATATAAGTCTGAGTTAACAAAGGCATGAGATTTTAGAGTGTGTTGACAGTTGATGTAGAGAAGATGGTGGTCCCCGAAAGCTGAGACGCACTATGAAGTTCTCACTGAAAGGTGAATCGGTTCATCTGGACACAATATTTATTGACAGAAAAGTTTCATCACTCACACAGGTGAACAACTGAAACCAACCATGGTCCAATCTGAACCGCTCATCCCAAATTGGGTCAGCGAGTCATGCTGTAACCTATCCCAGTGGTCACTGGGTGAAAGGCGGTGAAAGACCCCGGACAGGTCACCATTCCACTGCAGTGCTGGAGGATTTAGGGGTTCAGTCTTTTGATCAAGGACACTTCACCATGCTTTCTCCAGGGGCCAGGGATCAAATCACCAATCTTACAATTATGGATATTTCATATGGAAATTGACCATTGACTGGAGTTTCAATGGTATTGTCTACTATTCATAGAAGGCCTCATGGACTCTCTGTTCAAACTAGATTCCCTTCCTATTAAGGATGTGCAGCTCCTCATCCTTGACAGACTGGCCTGTAGATGGGAATACCTGCATTCTGTTGACTAAAGAGGTCACTTAGAGGAGTGACGAATCGTTTCTCTCAATAGATGTGTCCAGATGAACTGATTAAAGTTCCTGTGGTTTCCTTACCTGGATTACCCAGCATCCATAAAGACAGTGTTAAGCTCTCTTGACATATTGTGGACCTAAATGAAAAACCAGAGAGAGATGGTGCTGACCTCTGTGGAATGAGCCAGTAGATTCATGACACTGTAGCTTGATGTCCTGAAATATTTCACTATCAAGTTTTTACATCGGGCCAGGACATGGATTAATAAGTTAGCTTTCTGTCTGCATTGATGTTCAATGTCAATGCTCACACTGGGCTATGGGACATGGGTTTTTACAGCCTGTCAAATAAGCAGTGGGCAGATGCTTCCTGTGTGTGTGTGTGTGTGTGTGTGTGTTTTCCATTGCTACATCTCAACCCAAACTGATCTTCATTAGCATTTCTATTCAAGACATATCCCAGAGAAGATCCTGGCTATCCACTGGAAGGGAGCTTTTCTATCTGCTCCGCTTCTATATTTCAAGACTAGGCTCTCATCCAAAGAATGTTTTAATGAAACATATTTTCTTTCCTCGGTCACCTGCAAGTACAGCCCAGACATATCTTTGATCCACACACCACTCTCTCCCCATCCAAAATTGTGGAAAAGTTCTCCGCATTGGTCTGCCTGCTCTCTATAAAAGACCAAGGCTTAGGAGTAACTGGCTGTGTGTAACAAATACCTATCTCCCTCTCTGGATAACAACAAACAGGTGAAGCTTAAAAAAACACTGCCTGAGGCCGGAGTCAGGATGTTGTTTAAATGGCATTAAGTTAAAAGCAAACTTTGAGTTGGTCATATAACAACATTCAAAATACATGGATGATAAATGAAAAAGATCGCAGTATGCTGAGCAAGCCTTCCTCAGGCTGAGCTATTGATAAGGCTTTAAGACCTTTATATGGGTTCAGCTGCAGCAGCACGTATGGGGCAAAATTATTACTTGGACTCCTTAAAAACAATAGAAAATTCCTAGAACAAGCAATATTTCAAACAGTTAAAGGGGTAAATGGCAAAAATAGATTTTTCTCTGTGTGCACATATATACATGTCTATACCCATAGCTAGATAGATAGATGGATAGAAAGATAGATAGATAGATAGATAGATAGATAGATAGATAGATAGATAGATAGATAGATAGATAGATAGATAAGCATAACATGAATGGTCTTGCAAACTTGAGAAGTTTTCCATAGATTCGGTTTCTGTCCTTACAGACATGGCAGACTTTCAGGTTTGCAATGGTGATGAACAAACAAGACATGAACAAACAGGGACCACGTGTTTACACATCTCCCAAGTCATTAAGCCCCTGAAATGTTAACCGATACCATCCCCTCAGAGGTGTAGCCAGAATCTCCAGCTCAATGGTGTGAGAGGACAGCCAGGAAACAAAAAAATCAAAGACAGAGTGTGGATGCCAGAAGTACTTCAGATAGAGAACAGCAAATGGAGGCTCTCCAGGCACTCTATCATTGTGGTAGCACCGATGAAGACAGGCACAGAATGTCTTGGTCTTTTCTTTTTTGTTTTCAACACAAGGAAACTAAGTTTTAACCAAGTTACTTTTTTTTTGGTCTAAACTGAAATTGAAGGGCAGGCTAAAATCTGTGCCGGTTGTGAAACATTGCTTTCCAAAGTTCCTCTAAACATCAACAGGGCAAATGAGTGCATTTTCATTACCATGTTGGTCACTTGGGCTCAAGATGGAAAAAAAAAGGTACGGTGGAGGACTGGGAAGTGAGTTTTTTCACAATGGTTGTTAGAATTCTAAAGTCACATTGAAGTAGCTCTAATGCTAATGATCGATCCATGAGCAGCTCGGTATTGGTTGAGCCTCGCAAGATTCAAAGCAAATAGAGAGAATCAAATGTGATGTCAGGGGCGGCATGGCTCAGTGAGTTGAGCGGTGGTTTGGCAATCAGAAGGTTGCAGGTTCGAGCCCCGCACCTCCAGAGAAGCGTGTCGAAGTGTCCTTGAGCAAGATACTGTCACCCTAATTTCTCTGCCCTGTGATGGACTGGTGACCCTTCAAGGATGTGTCCCCGCCTTTCGCCCAATGAGAAGGGAGATAGGCTCCAGTTCTCCCGTGACCTGATTTCAGATAAGTGGATGGATGGAAATGTGGCGTCGTACTGATGGTAGCTATCAGAGTTTAAATGTCCTCTTTTGGACAACAGATTTACAGTTTACCAGAGACTAAAAAGTATTAGTATTTACAAGTACAAGCTTTTACTAATTACAGTTAGAACAAAATCAATTGATTCATATTGAATTTTGTGACATGAGGACAAGAAGAAAAAATCACAAAGTTTACCAAGTACAAAGATAACATCAATTTGCTTTGGTGTAGTGAAGATTTTCGACTGTACAACACCTTTAAACAGTATCTGAAACACCAGCTTATGATTTGTAATTACACAAAGGTCTCTTTTTACATTGTGAGGGTGGACACAGACCTAGGTGGAGTGAGGACGATTAAGATTGAACACTCTTCCTAATGCCCTGCTGCGGATTCAAACCCACAACACCTGGCTTGTCATTTCCTGACGCTCACACTCTACCACTGAGTTACTGCTGCCCCCGCTATGATTAAACACACACCAAAAATACCCCTCCCCCTCAAACCACCTCGACAGATGGAAAATAACGCTTGAACTGAAATGGACTATTAACCGTGGCCAGTATTTGGTGGTACCAATCAAACAAATCTCAGATGATCGATCACTCACATTACGAACAGCCAATAGTAAGAGCAGAAATCAACCACCACAACGCTAGGATGGATGATAACGCTTAAGACGTGTAGAAGCAGAAATCAGATCATCAGATGTAGTTACATGTTATCCATTACTCAGCCCAACCTAAGAAACCAGCCCCTGAAGCCAAAGGGTTGTTTTTTTCAGAGGGCTGCTCTTAATAGTTACCATGTTTCACTTATAAATCTTGTGTTTTTCACCAACGATAAAAGCTCCCCGGGGGAGATGAGTGCGAGTGTGCATGTGTGGTGGGTATTTACAAGTTTGGGTAAATGCTTTATTGTGAGGTGTGATGATGTACGTGTATGTGCGAGAGAGAGAGAGAGAACAAGGGCAGGTGTGAGAATTTTTAAGAAATTGGGCTGTCTTCCAATAGCCTGTCTCCCATTCGGCTTGTTGTGTTTTTGTCTCCAACTAATTTATTCTCAAACAGCTTCAAGTCAACTAACTCTGAACAAACGGCCATTATTGCTTGGCTGTTTCAGCCTGGGAAGGTTTCGCAAGAGTGGCAAATGTTGTGAAATCTAGTAACTCAATTCCACCCACCACCTTCATTAAGAAGGGCATTGCCTTACTGTAGGACCATGTAGGCCTGAATCAGACCACGTGATATTTGTCTTTCATGACAATCACCATGTCAGATTTGCCAATCGCAATGCCATAAACTCTTGTTGCGTCTCAGCCGGGAGACTGGCAACATAACAAGTATGACCCTGACCAATGATTATACGCTGCCTTTCACAATCTTGCACACGTTCATTGGTTGTTGGGTAGCAGGGCCAAGCTTATTCAAGGAACAGGGGCCAGGCATTTGGATCTCCCACCATCCACTACTGTGTTCCTCACCCTTCTGGCCTGCTAAGCCCAGTCTCACATAAGCACAAGTCCATTTAAAAACCATTTGTGGTTCCCAAAATACGTATGGATAAATGAGGACATAATTTGGGACATCCCAAGACATCGGCTTTCAACCCCATCCTTAACCTGACACTTAAACTACAACAGCTAACTTTCCTTAACACAATTTTGTCATATTTGGTTAAATTCCCAATATAATACCAACTAGTATCCATTGAGTAAATGTACTGCATGAAAATCAGGTCACTCAGGCTGCTCCTTAATCCGATCTGCAAAAGAGTAATTCAGACCTAATAAAATAATGAATCACTGCTACTTCCCTGATAAGCGGCCAATCATGGTGCGCCTGTTGGATCTAGGTGTGCCAAAGAACCAGGATTGACAGAGCTTTTGACTGTTGTTACTTACTGTGGTTGGATCTGTCGGTTTGCCTGTCAATTCTGATAGGTGTGTGAGTTTAGCTAAATCAAATAGAGTCATTATTAGCTCTATTGACTGCAGCTGTGTTTGTGTCAGAAT
Source organism: Regalecus glesne (assembly GCA_900302585.1). NCBI lineage: Eukaryota > Metazoa > Chordata > Actinopteri > Lampriformes > Regalecidae > Regalecus > Regalecus glesne. The sequence goes on along the minus strand of OMLC01042691.1, from coordinate 6,870 downwards.
ATTGAGACCAGTCTGCCATGTTTTTAGCATTTCGAGGATTTTAAATCTGTAAATGTCAGCAAATTTAATGATTCAAAATGATCCAGAATTCAGTTATAGCTAATCTTAAACATTTCTAATGAACTGAACTATCTCTAATCTGGCAGTACTAAAATGGATAATCTGAGCAGACATACTCATTTTTTAGTACACTTAGATGCATTGTATGGATGTGACCGAACACGATGGTGTCCCATGGCCAGAGTTATAAAACTGCAAACTCAGAAACTGCAAACAACTTGTGTCCTTAACCCTTTTTGTTTTAAAAAAAAGTGTTATTTAAACCTTTTTAATGAGCTCATCATGAAATTACATTAACTATTTCCAATTTATTTGGTAGCATGTCCTGATGTAAAGGTGGCACCTGATTAACTGCTCAGATTTCTCCAAATATTTTTTTGTTTTGCACAAGACACTGAAATCAGCTGTCCTTAGTCTTTTTGAAGTATTACAATTTCCAAGTCAGCATACAGGTCAAATGATATTTCATGTAACTATAGTCTATCCATAGCCTTCATCTAAACACGTTGAGAACATGATTACGTTAAACATGCTCCTGAGATCTTGATAGGTTTTCTAAATTGATTTGTAAAGTCAAGCAGAAGCCGCTGATCGGGCAAAACACAGCAATGTTATTAAACTGGTAGCTGTGTTTAGATCATGGGTGTATCCAGGATGTTTTGAGCCACGGTGGCTCAGGGAGTAGATTGCACACCTGGGGGTCAGGCATTATGTGTTCATATCCTTCTGCATAGCTCGCTGGGTAGAGTGGTCATAAGGCAATCGCACAAAAAAAAGATTCCCTTATCAGACCCCCAAGGGGAAATTTGGATTTCTCTGCCTTTTTAACCCAACCTATGTTGTATAGGAGCAGTGAGCTGCCTACATATGGCGATCGGGGAGCAGTTCGGGGTTAAGTGTCTTGCTCAAGGACACCTCGACACGCTGTATGCTGCCCACTGCTCCTATACAATAGGGTCAAATGCCGAGAATTTCAAATTTTCCCTTGTGAAACTGATAAAGGAACTATTTATTTAGTAAATCCGAGACGTTCATTGTAAAGCACTTTGAGCAATCACTACACTAAAAGCGCTGTAAAAGAACAACTCTATTTACCGGTTGTACTTGGTCTTTTGCTGAAATGGTGGGTGTGTTAAGGTCGTGCTCTGGACAGAGTTAGAAGCCACAGACCACTTGCATTAACCTGACCAACCTCATGCCTACCTAATACTCCGCTCCATATTCGATCGTCATTTCCTACCCAATCAGTATAGTCTCCCAAAAGAAGGATTTAGTCCTTTTTTTGGAATACAATGAAGAGCCTCATCTAGTTGCTGGTAGAAGCTGTCCACACCATTGTCAGATGGTAGTACTGGTGTATATGCACGTTTAAGAGTTGGCATAAGCATGGCTTATGCCATGGGGGATATGGAGGGTCAATAGCTTCTCAGTCTAGTGGGTGTTTCCCTGAGGTAAGGTAGAACGCTGTTCTTAACTGCTAGTCGGGTAGTATGCTCATGTTATCTACCAGGGGGATAGCCTCTCAAGAAAAAGGTATCAAGTCAAGTCTACCTTCATCTTTCTTGTCACAGGGAGCCTTCACTTATCCCCCCTTTCTACTGCCTGGAACCTGGTGCTGATGGTAGAGCTAGCTCGCAGTTGGAGCGCATAGTCCCTATTCTGAGAACCGGTTGGGCTTTTCCATGGGCAGTTTACCCAACAGCCACGTGATTGTCACTGAATATGTACGTATACATCCCCGCTTCCCACTTCTGAGCTTGAAGCTGCCTCAAGTTTTTGTTGTACCTCTGCCGAGGACCCCAATGCCAGGAGACAAGTTGTCTCCTCCACGGACCACTGCTGCTTGTATTTCAGACTTTCCATAACTTCAAATCATTTTGTAATAAAAATGTACGCACGTCCAGACGAAGCTCTTGTATTTTAAAAATGGCGGCCTTCTCAGTCTTGGTGGCTTTGTTGGTCACAATAATCCCACCTCCAAACGATGACGCACACACTGACATATGCAGTGCTTCCGTCTGGCCCAGCCGTGAAGTGGTACCAGCAGTTTTCCTGGTCGAGAGCCAGGTCTTGGCTGTTGAAACATAAAGAGCTGGTTCAAGATTAGGCTCTGGCTCCGAACTGGCCCTAAAACTGCCTCGGTCGAAAAGGGGGATTAGGGGGTTAAGGCACCAATGTACAGTGCATCTCTGCGTCATGCAATTGGGTATTCAAATCCCGGCTCCGGCCGTTTCCAACCAGGGCCAGAGGTCCATAGTTAGAGGGGGATAATTGGCTAAACCTCACATGGGTATAGGAGTTAGGTTGGATGAAGTATTCTGGGTTCACTAGTGTCCTCCCTCCGGGTCGTCCGGGCGCTCTTGGTTAAGTGAAGGGAAAGTACTCTGCTTCATTCTCCACCGACGGCAAAGTACTGTGCTTTCCCTGCGTGATCATGATGTGCAAAATAGCGAGGGCTAGTGGTCATGTGACTTGGGGGACTCACATGCTACGGCTTCCTCCTTCCTTGACACTCTAGAGGGGCATCAAAGCGACTGACCCAGCGGTAGACAACTCAGAGAATTCATGTGTGGGGGAAAATAGGGGATAAATGTTGCTGAGAGCTGTAACATCTAAATTGTGGTGTTGGGTGATCCTTTGATGTGGCCTGTAACCATCATTATCAACGCATTATATACTTACTTTTACCCTTCATTTATATAACAAAAGAGAAAAAAGGAGAAAGCTGCAAAGAGAATGTGAAGTCTGATGGCAGTGAATGTTTAGAGAGATTGCATAGATCATTTCCTCTTAAGGGATAAGAATAGAAGTGGAGGGGAATATAGAATGCTTACATAGTAAAGGGATAACAGTTATGGTCTCAAGTTATTTGGACATTTATACAAGCCTTGTTTTCTTTCATTGGGGGGGAGATGTGATGTTATGAGTTAACAGTTGAACTCCAGTTTCTAGTATGCCCTGTACCTCTAGAGTCGAGGATGCGTGGGTTAAAGACGCGGGAGGTTCCACGGATGTGTCTATACACCAGCACCGCTGAATAAAGAGAAAATGATTAGATTTAGATCTCTTTTAACTTATACATCTCACAAAACACCCAGGTTCTCCCCTTCTCAGCGCTGCCGGCTGCTGAGCTGTTCCGTCACCCCGTCGTCTGATGCCGACTTTCCAGAGCGCCGCTCCAGGTCAGCCGTCAACGCCGCGGAGTTGGTCCGTTCTGTCGGGGAGGTCCAGGAGCACTTGGGAAGGACGCCACCATCCAGGGACAAGGCCAGGTGGATGGCCGCATCTTCTGGGCTCCAATCATTGTGCCAAGCCGCAAGCTGCACCCGTGTGAGGTACGATTCTAACGACTGTGTGCCACTGAACTTCATTAACATTAACATGACATTAACTTGTTCCGCTGGCCACTGTGAGCACGGCCCACTCTTCGCTCATATCCATGCCTCGCTGTATCCTCTTTTCGTTGGTGTGCAAAGACCTCAGATTCCGCTGTTTGCTCTGAGTCGTGAGCAAGACCCTCCGTGGCACCTGTCCACCAGGGGGCGTAGACGGGATCCACCGCTCACTTCATCGGCCCTCCCCCAAGTTCTTCGCTCTCCAGTTGACCTCAAACAGGGCCTCTGCCTTATCAGCTCCGCGGTGGAGGGGTCGGGAGGTACTACCCGGCCTCAGGCCACACGCCAGGACCCACATGAGAGGTAAAGTGTTCGATCCCCAAACTTATAGCCTTAGTCTCACACTACTGACTCATCATGTTTTTCAATGGGTAATACTCTATCTCGCTAATTTATTCCATTCCTGTTCTGACATCAATATATCGAGAGCGATGTGACTGAAATTGAATTAGCACTGGGTTACGTCTGGAGCCGCAAGAACGGTGTTACGTCACCCGCGGCGACAATACAATCAATGCTTGCCATGACTTGGCCGGGTGACTTGCAACAAACACTTTAAGTATGACCCCGACCAGTCAGTGTGCGCTGCCTCTGACGATCTGACACGAGTCTGTCGGTCGTGGAGAGGATGGTCCCCAGTAATTTAAGTAAACTTCTAAATCCTCCAAAGTAATGAGAAATCTCAAAGATGTGATCGAATACACAATTATCAAGGCTACAAATACAAAGAATGGCATGGTTATTTCAGTCCCACTGAGGAGCGTTTTGCGTGTGAGACTCAAAAAGACTCCAGACCAATTAGTCACACTGGAATTAATCACTGCTGAAAAATGTTTCAATGGTGGCGACAGGACTGCCACATGTGTGATTCCGGCGGTTTTGTGTTCTGAAGCACAAAAAAGAAAAAAAAAATATGGACGATGTTGCTGCTACTAATACTGTGTAGTAATAGGAGTTAATACTTACCAAGATGTACCAGCTGAAGGCAGTAGCCACTAGCGTACCTACCAGCGTAATGATACTGTTGTCTTTAGTGGTGTTCAGGATTTGGGTAGAATGACTCCTCAGACTCAGCCAATCATTTTGTCCTCTGTAGGGGACATTTGTTTTTGCTTTTTCCAAACAGAATGGTCTTTGTTTTCCCCAAATTTAGTGATAATTTGCTTTGGTCATACCACAATTTTAATTTATTCATTTCTGTGTTGATCATCCCCGAAATCTGCTGCAAAATTTCCCCCAGAACAAATGTTTTTTGTATCGTCTGTAAACAAGACGAATCTCAGTGGTTTTGATACATTACATATATCGTTTATGTATAATATAAACAGTTTCAGCCCTAATACTGACCCTTGTGGTACCCCGCAAGTATCAATATAGTTTTATTTATATTCACCAATTTGCACAAATTGTCTCCTGTTTCATTGTTGATAGCTCTTCATCCAGATCAGCCCAATCCCTTTAATACCATACTTTTCTAATTTATTTAATTATAAATCATGATCAATGATATCGAAAGCTTTTTTTAAGTCAATAAATACTCCAAAAGCGATTTTGTGTTGTTGGTACAATTTGTTATTTCATCTGTTACAATGAGTGCCAATAGTGTTGATCTGTCCTTTCTGAATCCATATTGACTTTCTGTCAGCAAGTTATGTTTTTCAATATTTTTTCTTAGTGTGCAACTTATCAGTTTTGTGAATTTAACATTCAGATTGATTCTAGTGAGTGAATATCTTGGTAGCTTGGTGAGTTTCAGAGCAGTGTAATTATTTTTTCACATAAAAAGATATCCTGTTTATGTATGTCCTCGGTAGAGGACATCCGGGCATGCTATTTTTCCTTCTGTTTTACACAATACAATAGGAGTCAGCTCACTGACTGAGGCAGAGAGAATTCTGAACAAAATAATTGAGGGAGACTCAGACGTAGACTTGTCAGATCATGAGGCTCCACAGGGAGTGATTGAGGCAGAGGATGATGTTGAGAGCTTAGAGGAGGAGGCAGTTAAAGAATGAAGGGCCCATGGTCCACTATATGGGCCAAAACTAACATGTAGGCTTCTAAGGAGTTTTGATTCAGCATTTCTTAACCTACAAGGATTTCCACTTTCGAAAATGACACCTTTAGTGCGAATATACTGCTTTTCCTAACATAAAAGTTTGACTAATCTGTGTTCTTGTCATCAGGATGATAGATATATGGATGCTAGATGATCCTTTATAACTTTTTGAAGTAATAGCTCACCCCAAACCTAACATTTGTCAGTTGATTTCTCACTCTAAAATACTCTAATGGTGAAATTAATTCACATTTAATATGATTTTTTACTGCAGATCCTGTACTGGTCTCATGAACAAAATGAATGGAAAATCTATGAACCATCTATTAGCTAGTTCCAATCTTTTCTATTCATTTTGGTATTGAGACTTTTACAGGACCTACAGTACAGATGCTGTGGAATGTCGATTAATGTTGTCATTGGACTTTTTTCAAGTGAATAAAAAAATCATTTTTAGCTGAACTGTCACTTTAAGAGGTCATCATTACTTACTGTATTTTTTGTCTATCTCTTAAGATCCACGCCTGTGTTTGAAGACTCCAGAGATGTCGTAGAAAATACTGCCCGAAACGTGTAGACTGGCTGCCATTGCAATATTTTAAGTAGAACATTGAAAACAAAGTCTTTGACTATATTTCCATCTTCACAAACCAGAGAGAGTTTTAGGTGTCAGGCTCAAGTCTAAAGATAACACCTGAGGAGATTAAGCACTTCTTTGTAGTCTCATTGTAAATGGTATGCCTTGGGTACTCAAAAATACCTGTCGCAGAAAGAGAAAAAGCACGTTGAAGTGTCAAGACCGGCAGTGGTGGCAGAGTAGAGATGTGTGATAGAATTCTCAGCTTTTACAGATTGTCTAACTGCACTGAGAAGTGGACTGTTGGGACTATCCTACTCTTCTTCGATCTGGCTACCACCAACTCCTGGTTACAGTCGGGGGAACAGAGCCAGGCCTTGGCATGACCCATGAAGAAAACTCTTCAATACCTTGAGTTCAAACTGCTCTGGGTAAGGAACTGATTGCCCAGGCGCAGTCAGGCCAAACCAATCTGATCGAGTCAGATGAATCCAGTGATGACTACACTCCATCACTCAAGAGATGGAGCCCCCAGCCAGATGAGTGCGTGAGAATATATGGAGCTGTCCATTTTCCACAGATGATGGACAGCTCCAATACTTACAGGTGCATAGCAGAAGGGTGCAATGCAGAAACATTCATCAAGTGCAATATGTACCTCTGCATCTCAAAGAAGAACCGCTTCATGGAGCACCACAAATGAGGGCTGAATCAGAATAGCCCAAATGATGTGGCCAATTTACTTACCTTGCGACATTACCTTGGCCGAGTGTCATAGA